>PVJS01003345.1:59947-76645 GCA_004027185.1 Glis glis
CTCTCTCTCTCTCTCTCTCTCTCTCTCTGTCTCTCTGTCTCTCCCTCTCTCTCTGTCTCTCCCCCCCTCTCTCTGTCTCTCTCTGTCTCTGTCTCTCTCTCCCTCCCTCCTCCTCCTCCTCTTCCTCCTTCTTCCTCTCTCTCTGTCTCTCTGTCTTTCTGTCTGTCTCTCTGTCTCTCTTTCTCTCTCTCTGTCTGTCTCTCCCTCTCTCTCTGTCTCTCTGTCTCTCCCTCTCTCTCTATCTCTCTGTCTCTGTCTGTCTCTCCCCCTCTCTCTCTGTCTCTCCCTGTCTCTGTCTGTCTGTCTGTCTGTCTGTCTGTGTCTCTCTCTCTCTCTCTCTCTCTCGTGCTCCTAAAAGGCCGAGCGTCATACAGTATACTCTAGAAGGACGAGCAAAGCAAACATTTACACTTTGAGACTTTCACACCTGAGACTGTGAGGAGTGGGTAACCTGTTCAAGATTTCATTGCTAACATCACAGACCAAACAAGAGCCCCAGCTTGCTGAGTCAGCATACTTTTTTCAATAAAATATATGTTACCTTTTTACCCAGGTCAGCCTGGCTTTCGGAGCACCTTACCGAATACTTGACAGTATAAACAGAAGAGTGTTTTATGTTGAAGAGTGCCTGAGGGTTAATATAATTTAATTTTTTTCTGAGAAGAGAAGTGTTGCTTCATTGCCTGTGAACCTACAGCTATGATATTGACCTGCGCCCTCCATCAATTTAATGCTGAAATAAACACAGAAAAGATGTTATTCCTCAATTTTAGAGGGAAATAAAAATATGTTGCAGAATATTTGGGGCAAAGGGAAAAGCAAAGAGAAATATCCCCTGAGCCTACAGATACAACGCAGTTACACATCATTTTAGTTAATAATAATATGTGTGTCACTGGGCGCGAATTCTGCGCTTCAGAGAAATAAAACAAATCCGTTTTCCTATTTTGCAAAAATCCCCGGTGAATTGCCGATCGCTTTGTGTCTCTGCAGAGTAATCAAGATTGTTTTCCCCTAAGGACGATGACATTTTGTTTGGGAAGCGATTGGTTCTCAGGGAGAAAGCTCACCTCTTACGGGTTGGAATTAAGACTTAATTCCCAGGTTTCATTTCTAAAGCAGTTTGGAAAATGTCACCATCGGAGGGCCCCATCACGATTGTAAGGTTGTGCGAAAAGTAGGCACGTACAAGGAGCACTTAAGATGTGGCTAGGAGAAATTGAGTTGTCACAAAGCTGTCCCAACACATTACCATAGGCTGTGTGGATTAAAATAGTGGCAAGTTTGCTGTGGGACCCTTCTGGGGCCTCCAGGTCTGAGATCCGGGGTCTGCTGGGCCGTCTCCCTCCGGGACTCTCCAGGCTGTGCCCAGCTCCTGCGTCCTGCTAGTGCTCGCTGTCCCTTGCTGTGTAGAAGCATTTCTCCGAGTTTCTGCCTCCCTGGGCGCATCGCCTTCTTGTCCATATACACACCTCTTCCCTGGGATGATGAATGGAAAAGTCCTCGTTAGGAATTTCTGTATGATTATATGTTGAAAAGGATATGGTGGGTTACTTAAAATCAAATAGATAGCGTTTGTCGTGTGTGTGTATGTGTGTGTGTGTGTGTGTGTGTGTGTGTGTGTGTGTGTGTTTTACTGGAGACTGAATCCAGGGACAGTCTATCTTTGGACTACATACACAGATCCATCCACCATCCATCCATTCATCCATCCATCCATCCATCCATCATCTGTCTATCATCTGTCTATCTGTCTATCTATCTATCTATCTATCTATCTATCATCTATGTATCTGTCATCTATCTATCTATCTATCTATCTATATATATATATATATATATCATCCATTCATCCATCTATCATCTAGCTATCATCTATTCGTCTATCTATCATCTATCATCTATCATCTATCTGTCATCTATCTCTCTATCTATCTATCATCCATCCATCCATCTATCATTTATCTATCATCTATATATTTATCTATCTATCTATCATCCATCCATCCATCTATCATCTATCTGTCTATCTATCTATCTATCTATCTATCATCCATCCATCATCTATCTATCATCTATCTATCTGTCTATCTATCTATCATCTATCTATCTATCATCTATCTATCATCTACCTATCATCTGCCTATCATCTATCTATCTATCTATCTATCTATCATCTATTTATTTTTGAAAGAAGTTCTCTCATTAAGTTGCTGAGGGCTGAGGCTGACTTCTAACCTGCGATCCTCCTGTCTCAGTCTCCCATGTACTGGGATTACAGGCATGCGCCATCAAGCCCAGCTTGCAGCCTGGTTTTTGTTTTGTTTTATTTTTGCAATACTGGGGATTGAATCCAGGGGCCTTCTACCTCCGAGCTACACCCCCCCCCCAGCCCTGTTTTTTATTCTTTATTTTGAAACAGGGTCTCACTAAGTTTCTGAGGGTCTCACTAAGTTGCTGAGGCCAGCTTTGAATCTGCGATCCTCCTGTCTCAGCCTCCCAAGTACTAGGATTACAAGTGTGTGCCACCACACCTAGCTTACAACCTGGTTTTTGTTTTCCTTTTGCGGTACTGGGGGTTGAACCCAGGGGCATTCTACCTCCTAACTACACCCGTAGCCCTATTTTTTTTATTCTTTATTTTGAAACAGGGCCTCACTAAGTAGCTGAGGCTGGCTTTGAACCTGCGATCCTCCTGTCTCAGCCTCCCAAGTACTAGGATTACAGGTATGCGCCACCACACCTGGCTTGCAGCCTGTTTCATAAGAGAAAAAGAAGGAATCACAAACCTCCCTCGGGTTGTGAACTCTCCAAGTTAGTTCTCCTGAGGCGATATTGGATTTGTCCCTGAGAGCAGGAGAAGGATTTCTGGAGGGGGAAGGGGTCTATGTCCCTGTGATTTTAATTTTTTTTTTTTTTTTTTGCGGTACCGGGGATTGAACCCAGGGGCATTCTACCTCCGCACTACACCCCCGGCCCTATTTTTTATACTTTATTTTGAAACCGGGTCTCACGAAGTTGCGGAGGCCTCACTAAGTAGAGAGAGAGAGAGAGAGAGAGAGAGAGAGACAAGGAGAGAGAAAGAGAGAGAGAGCTGAGGCTGGCCGCGAACCTGGATCCTCCGGTCTCCGCCTCCCAAAGTACTGGGATTACAAGTGTGCGCCACCACGCCCGGCTGTCCCTGTGATTTTAAAAAGGCAGGGTGATCATTAGCTAAGCCTGCTGTTCAGCTTTGTCCCAAATTGGCCTCCCTAGGAAGCTGAGCACCTTTTCCTACCTGTCTGTACAAACCCTCTCGTCACCAAAATTAAAAATCCACATGGAGTCTATGATTCAACTCCCACTACCTTGATAGTTAGCGCCACACTGTGTGTGTGTGTGTGTGTGTGTGTGTGTGTGTGTGTGTGTGTGGTATTGGGGATTGAACCCATGGACATTCTCCTCTGAGCTGCACCCCAGCCCCTGTCCCTTTTTTTGTTTTTGTCTTTTTGAAACAGTCTCACTAGGTTGCTGAGAATCTTGCGAAGTTGCTGAGGCTGGCCTCTAACCTAAGATCCTCCTGCCCCAGCCTCCCAAGTTCTGGGATTCCAGGCATGTGCCTCCACGCCTACCAGTTCAAAATATTTCCAATACCCAAAGGAAGGGCAGTATCACGGAAGGGGTATCTGAGGAAGGCATGAGGTCAGAGACATTTAAGAGGTATGAATAGCGCTGCATATGTTGCCTGAAAACGTTACATAAAATAGAACAGAAACCCTGGTTTCAAGTATGTGTGATACTCGTACCAAAAAGTCACGGGCATAACTAGAAAGGCACTCCTCTTGTCAAACAGGGAAGGGTAGGCTTAAGAGAGACAAGAAAGGCCTGCTCTCCTTCTTTTTTTTTCTAAAAAGCTTTAAGATCTGGATAATGGTTGACATAACAACCCAAGCATGACAGCCAGGCATGGTGGCGCACGCTTGTAATCCCAGTACTTTGGGAGGCGGAGACCGGAGGATCTGGGTTCGCGGCCAGCCTCAGCTCGCTCGCGCTCTCTCTCTCTCTCTCTCTCTCTCTCCACCTAATGAGGCCCTCTGCAACTTTGTGAGACCCGGTTTCAAAATAAAGCATAAAAAATAGGGCCGGGGGCGTAGCGCAGAGGTAGACCGCCCCTGGGTTCAATCCCCGGTACCACAAAAAAAAAAAAAAAGAAGATGAAGTCATTGGGCCAAGCTCACATCATGGATAGCTACTTTTAGGGCAGGGATCAAAGATTGCGAATGTTTGAGTTACTTTTATCAAAACAGTCGTGATTTTTCCCTCATTTGAACTTGATAATTGCTTTTCTGTTCTATCACAACATGTGCAAACTCAGTTTATCTACATGGAAATGAGATGTATTAAGGTTATGTTAGTCAAAAGTTTTTGATTGCCTTTCTCAATTATTTTCAGAGAATAGTTTCAGGAAACTTGGCTAATAATTCCCTGTAATCTTTTGATACTGCGACAAGTAATATTTGGAGAAGAGATTACTTTCTTGAATTTAAACCTTTTGATTATTTTGGAAATAGTTATGCAGTTATCGGTTTATTTTTTATTCTTATTTTTATTTTTATTTCGAAGCAGGGTCTTGCTAAATTGCTGAGGCTGGCCTCCAAACCGCGATCCTCTTTATTTATTTTTGCAGAACTGGGGTGGAACCCAGGGGCATTCCGCCTCCAGGCTACACCCCCAGCCCTATTTTTTCATCTTTATTTTGAAACAGGGTCTCACTAAGTTGTGGAGGCCTCACTAAGTTAGCTGAGGCTGGCCGCGAACCTGTGATCCTCCAGTCTCAGACTCCCAAGTACTGGATTACAAGCATGTACCACCACGCCCGACTGAGAAAGTAGGTATATTTAACACAGTGACTGGCCTACAAGCAGAGCTGAACAATGTCTGTTTTAGTCATTTATTACTAAAAATATGAGTTGTTTCATATAATATATAAAACATACTATAGCCGGGTATGGTGATACATGCCTGTAATCCTGGTACTTGGGTGGTTGAGACAGGAGGATCACAGGTTCAAGGCCAGCCTAAGCAACTTAGCAAGATCTTGTTTCAAAAATGCAAAAAAGGGTTGGGGGTGTAGCTCAGAGGTAGAATGCACCTGGGTTCAATCCCCAATACCAACAATAATAATAATAATAATAATAACGGACATAATATAATATATATGTTATATAATATATGAAAGTTGAATTTAATTATATATTAAATATTAATAATAGATAAATTTATGCATGTTATATAATATATAAAAGTTGAATTTAATTATATATTAAATATATAAATTATCTTATGAAAAAATATTTTATAATTCACTTATTAATAAACATGTTATTATAATATATAATAAATAACTAAATTATATATTTTCTAATATATAATAAGTAAATAACAAAATAGCATAAACATGAAATCATAGTAATAAACACATAATTTTTGTATTTGCATCTGAGTCCCACCGCAAAGAAGACACTTGCCGCTGTGTCACCTCCGGTGGGTCCTGAGTCACATAAAAAGGGATGAACGAAACAGAGACGTGTGAGTGTGGGGTGAGAGAGTATGGCCACGTCAGGTCAGGCCCCTGCCGTTGTCGCCGTTGTGGATGAAACCAGGCAGGAAAGATGGCGCTCCATTTTGTTGTGAATTTGGCTACAGGGGAGCAGGTCGTAATTTCATTCACTAGCAAACGGGCTTATTCTTAAAGGGAAGGAGGAAGAAAGCCAGGTTGATTCTCTTATCTGATTGTATTTTTTTTTTTTTTGCGGTACCGGGGATTGAACCCAGGGATGTTCTTCCTCCGCGCTACGCCCCCGGCCCTATTTTTTATACTTTATTTTGAAACCGGGTCTCACGAAGTTGCAGAGGGCCTCACTAAGGAGAGAGAGAGAGAGAGAGACAGGGAGAGAGAGAGAGAGAGAGAGAGAGAGCTGAGGCTGGCCTTGAACCCAGATCCTCCGGTCTCCGCCTCCCAAAGTACTGGGATTACAAGCGTGCGCCACCACGCCCGACATTCTGATTGTATTCTTCTCAGGGCTGGAGCTCTGTCGCTCAGCGATGGGGCAGAGGCCGGCCATGCACGAGTCTCTGGACTCAATCCCCAGCCTTGAAAGAGAAAGAAAAGAGGGTGTATGGTTGTATATATGTGTCTACACACACATGCACTTATTTTATATATGAAATATGTATTATTTTCATGATAAATCTGTGTCTTGTTCTATTTAAATATATGTACATACATATTTTATATATAATATGTATTACTTTGATGATAAATTTTTATCTTGTTTTTTATAATACACACACATACATTTGTACATCCATGCACATACACACACACAATATGCAATTATATATTATTTTATATATATTATATATATTATTTTACATATATAAAATATATAATATATATAAAATATATAATAATATATTTTATATATATTATATAAATAATTATATTATATAAATAATATATTTTATATATATTATTTTTATATATATAAAATACATAATATATATAAAATACATAATATATATAAAATACATAATATATAAAAAATACACAATATATATAAAATACATAATATATATAAAATATTATTTATATAATATATAAATAAATATATATTTTATACATATTATTTTTTCTGTATTTTTACCCATTCTCTTGGGCAATCTGCTAATATTTGAATTAGATCATTTTAGAACTGAAGGAAAATGCCGTATCGCTCACCTATTATTTTAGAATTAGCTCTGCATAGTCGATTTTTTACCCAATTGTCCACATTTCTTCATATCAAAACATGACTTGGAATCACAGGCAACGTTTTCATTACCGATGATAATTACAACAGTGAGAACGTCACCTTTCCTGCCTCGCTGTCCTCCTTCCTGGCTGTTAGACGAGTAGAGAACTTTCTGCAGTTTCTGTCGGGCTCGGACAGCCCTGCTCTGGGGGATGCCACCACCTCTGCGGCCGAGCTGGGACACCGGAATCAGGTGAAGCATGTGGCCAAAGGTGGCGCGGTGTGGCCGCCCCAGTACCACGCACCTTCTGCCTCCTGTGTCCTGGTCACCGCAGCCCCGCCTCATCGTGGTCTTGCTGGAGCAGCTGTCTTTGAGGTTTTAAAGTCTCCTGTGAGCTGGGCGTGGTGGCGCATGCTTGTCATCCCAGTACTTGGGAAGCTGAGACCGGAGGATCCGGGTTCGTGGCCAGCCTCAGCTACTTAGCGAGACCCTCTGCAACTTAGTGAGACCCTGTTTCAAAATAAAGAATAAAAAATAGGGCTGGGGTAGAGTTCAGAGGTAGAATATCCCTGGGATCTATCCCCAGCTCCACAAAAATAAAGAAAGAAAGAAAGAAAGAAAGAAAGAGAGAGAGAGAGAGAGAGAGAGAGAGAGAGAAAGAAAGAAAGAAAGAAAGAAAGAAAGAAAGAAAGAGAAAGAAAGTCTCCTATGCATAAACACAATCTTTTTGTCCCGCTCTAGTGCCAGTGCCCACTCAGCTTAGCGTCCATCGGCTTCCTCCCCAATTATCGATGCTCCCTTCACTATGGAGAAAACCATGTTAAACTATGTAGACATTGCCTCCCTCCCTCCTCCTCTTCCTTCCTTCCTCCTTCCCTCCCTCCCTCCCTCCCTCCCTCCTTCCTTCCTTCTTTTCTTATTTCCTTTCCTTTTTTTTAACTAGGAATTGAACTCAGAGGTATTCTACCTCTGGGCTACACCTCCAGCCCCATTATTATTTATTATTTTAAGACAGGGTCTCACTAATTTGCTGAGGGCCTCACTAAGTTGCTGAGGCTGGCCTCGAACTTGCGATCCTCCTGTCTCAGCCTCCCAAGCACTGTGATTACAGGCATAGTTACATGTTGTGACAGTATGGTGATTTCTGCTCTTCCTCCAAGGAAACATTCCTCTACCAACTCCCCAGGTTTTTACCTCCCTTGGAATCGTTACCTCGATTTCCCTCCACCCCCTGGGGTAGTATAGATTATCTTTCTCTCTGACCTACTTTAAATCCTTCCTTCCTGCATCCTTCCCTCCTTTCCTTTCTCAGTCTAATTATATCTTAGCATAGGATACAGATTTAAAGCTAGCGAAATTGTCTTCGAACACAGCTTCAAGCAGATGTTGGCCTCCCCGTGGGTAGAAACAAGAACTTTTAATGCATTTGTTTAAAACTCGCCAGTCCCCTATATTCACACATGGCGTGAACTTTATCCTGCAGTCTTCTGTGTGGCTTTAAGGGAGAGGGTGAAATGTTCTAACAAAAATCTTGCATGTAGGGGAAAAATAATCATTCCTCTTCCCGCTCTTGGGAATGACAATAATTCAGAGAATGAAGCCCAACGGAAATAAATTCACATCCTCTCTGAACAAAAGAGTAAATAAAGACAACACAGCAATCGTAGTCCAGGTGAACCGTGTTTGCCAGAACCCGATGCAATATTCTCTGTAGGATTTTGCTAAGAAGTTTATGAAACACTGATCAGGCGGGCGGATGCGATTTGCACACCCGTGATCGTAGGGAGATAGAAATTGTCAAGCAAAAAGGAATTCCCCACCCTCTTTACTTACTTATTTTTCAACAGAGTTCTTGGACACCCTCTTTGTGAATGTCCTTTTCCCCAGCGCTGTGATATTTACACATCAACTTTGGTTTTAATGTAATATTTATCCGACGAGATATAGCCAAATTCAAAGTCGATGTTCTAGATTTCCTGAATTTCTCTTATGATTCTAGCTCCTTGCTCTGTTCGCTTACGTTTAAGATGTAAGAAATGAGATTGCTTTTCGTAATTGCTCATAGCTTTCATAGTATTGAAAGTTGGCCTCCAATTCAGTCAATCTAGTAGAAAGTAAACAAATTCATACAAGTTTTGTTCAATGATTAGAAATCACTAATGAAGTGTGTGTGTGTGTGTGTGTGTGTGTGTGTGTGTCTGTGTCTGTGTGTGTGTGTGTGTGTGTGTGGTTTTGGGAATTGAACCCAGGGATGCTCTACCTCTGAGCTATTTCTCCTGTCCTATTTCATTTTATTTTTTGAAACAGGGTCTCACTAAATTGTTAAGGGCTTTACTAAGTTGCTGAGGCTGGCCAGGTGTGGTGCTGCACACCTGTAATCCCAGTACTTGAGAGGCTGAGACAGGAGGATCGCAGATTCAAGGACAGCCTCAGCAAGTAGTGAGACTCTCAGCAACCTAGTGAGACCTGTTTCACAATAAAAATTAAAAAATAGGGTTGTATGTGTAGCTCAGAGGTAGAATGCTCCTGGGTTCAATCTCCAGTAACACACACACACACACACACACACACACACACACACACACACACACACTAGTTGCTGAGGCCGGCTTTGAGCCTGTAATCCTCCTATCTCAGCCTCCCAAGTACTGGGATTACAGGTGTGCACCACTACGCCTGGTCTCCATTAGTGAATTTTGACCTTGACCTTTTTCTCTAATGTTATTATACTAGACATCCGAAGAGGCTAGAGCTGCATTTGGCACCGTCCAGCTCTTTGATGCCCGACACATCACGCCCGCTCTCAAGATTTCAGATTCTGTGTGTGTGAAATGATGGTCTTGTGCCCAAGTGAGCTTTCTCGGCCAGTGTTTCCCCAAATTTGATCATCATCTCTTTTTGTTGACTCTGTAAACTCTCTGTATTATTATTCTCTTCTATTTTTTATGAACTCTATTATTTTCTTACCTGAAGGAACTTTATCACAGTAGTAGCCATTGTTATAAATAAAAAAACAGTCATAAAAATAAGTGCTGTGACAAAATGTATTAAAGTCTGACTTATCCTCGGAAGACTCCGGTCCCGGACTCGGCCATTTCTCCACAAAAATAAGACCGAGACATGTTAGAGAGCTTTTAAAGACATAGGGTACCATCTCAGGCTTTCTTTTTAATAATTGAAAGAGGAGTAGTTTCTTTTCCTTTCTTTTTTATTTTATTTTTGTGGTACTGGGGATGGAACCCAGGGGCATTCTACCTCTGAGCTATACCGCCAGCCCTATTTTACTTTTTATTTTGAAACAGGGTCTCACTAAGTTGCTGAGGATCTCACTAAATTGCTGAGTCTGGCCGCGAACCTGTGATCCTCCTGTCTCAGCCTCCCAAGTACTGGGATGCCAAGCGTACCCCACCACACCTGGCAAGTGGTTTATTCTTAAGCGAGTGACTGTGATTTAGTGCCTTGTTTCTGTTGAATCTGTGGATCAGGCATCCCTCATTATGAGAAAAGCTAACATAGCAAGGAGTTATCTTTCAGCCCTAAGAAAGAGATGCTGTGATATCCAACATGGCTGACAAATGCACCCTGGGAGTAATGATTGAAATGAATCAATCATTTTGCCATGTGATCACTCTTTCTTTCTAAATTGTTTTCCCTTATATGCAAATGAATGTTGTATTTTTTTTAATCTCATGAGTTGCAGAAAGTTTGGTATATATGGGTGTGGGGTTGTCTTGGTCAACTTTCTCAATGTTATAATCCAAAACAATTGACCACACATTTAAGAGGAAGGAAGATTTATTTGCTCACAGTTTTTGGAGATTTGGGGGCTCAGTCCATGTGAGGCTGGATGTGTGGAGCTCAGGGTATGGCAGTAGAAAGCAGAGAGAGGGAGAGAGCAAGGGCTTTGCTCTCACACCATGGAGGCTGGAAGCAAGAGAGCCGGCAAGCAAGGGGATTCAAAACAAGCACGGTCCCTAAGGCCACAGCCCAGGGATCCACCTTCTCCAGCCATACCCCACCTGCCTAGGTGACCACCTAGTAAATCCACTACAGTGTATGTACATGAGGATGACTTCATCACATCAACTCTGAACATGAATCCATGAGCTTTTCAGGGGACATTCTACATCTAACCATAAACAAGGGTTAAGTCAGGTAGCAATACTGTGGCCTTCACAGTTCCATTTAATGATAATCTGAAGCTTTGTAAGTAGTCAGACTGCAGCCCATCTTATTACTTAACTCTCTGCATTCTGAATTTCGTGAGTGACTTAAAGGGTCTGGAGCTGCACCCTGAGCTGGAGCCCTGGAAGAGGAACAGCCTGGTTTATAATGTTGTTGTGACTGGAAACCCTTTAAGCACATCGTGTTTTGACAGAGCGCTGAGAACTTGCCATGGTAGTAGTGTGAGATTTAACGCAGAAACCATTCTTAAAGTCTCAGGGAGGCCAGTTGGCTCTTAAAGCACATGACTCGTTGAGTTTCCTTGGTTTCAATGTCTTATTTTTAACACTGCTCGAAGCGTCTTTTTGCTTACAGATCTAAAGTGCAATCTCATTTCTGTTTTTAGCTATCTATTGCTATTACCATAGTAAGTCCAATGTTCAGACATGTACTATCTGAATTGTGGAAATATTAGAAGAAAGTAAGGATCATTCCCAACTATTTATTTTTCTTCCTCCAAGTACTGGGATTACAGCTGTGCACCACCATGTCTAGCTTTTGCTGCTATGTCTAAGCTTAGATTATTTTTTACATTTTCATCTTTATCTAAGTGAAGAAAAAGAATCTAGAGGATGACCAATGACCATTTTACTAGTCAGTTAAAACTAAATAAATACACTGAGTGGATAAACCATAATCCGGTTAGTAAATTAATTTTGATGTAAACTTATGTTTCCAGGAATTAGGCTTAATTCATCATGTTTCTCCCACCTGCTTCTGTTCAAGGAAATGTGTGTGTCAATAGCATTATAAAGCCAAGCATGGCAGCAATGTCTGTAATTCCAATACTTGGGAGGCTGAGACAGGAGGATGGTAGCCTCAGCAATTTAGCGAGACCCTCAGCAATTTAGCGAGACCCTCAGCAATTTAGCGAGGCTCTGTTTCCAAATAAAAAAAAATAAGATAGAGCTGGGGTGTAGCTCCGAGCTAGAATGCCCCTGGGTTCAATCCCCAGTACCAGAAAGAAAAAATAAAAAGAATAAGCCAGGCATGGTGGTGCACACCTGTAATCCCAGTACGTGGAAGGCTGAGACAGGAGGATCCTGGGTTGGAGGACAGCCTTAGCGTTGCAGCAAGACTCTCAGCAACCTAGTGACCCTGTTTCACAAGACCTCCTTAATGGATCTAGCTCCATTTATCATCGCAGTCTGATAGATGCTTTGAAACCATCTCTGTTTAACAGAAAATTGAAGGTTAGGGAAAAGTTGCCCGTGGGAATACTACTGATGAATGATAGAACTGTGATTATAATGTGGGTTTCTAACCTCTGAAATGACAGGGCAAGCAATTGATTTTTAAGATTGGGCGATGACAAATTTTGGTCTGGGGTTCTTGTATAGATGGGGTATTTTGGGCAGAAAAAGAATAGCTGATATTTTGGATGGGCAGATGCAGGTCCCATAAAAGTGTGACGGCCACAGCCCAGAGCAGACACGTTGGAAATATTTTAAGGAAGAGAATATCTGGGTTTAGATGGACTTGTTTCCTCTGCTTCTGGATTGAATGATAAAGCCAGTTTTGCCTTATGGCCGCAAGTGTCTGATAAATACTTACTCATAAGATGAGAAAGAGCAGTATGGACTATATTGTCATCACTGTCGTCATAACCATCACAGGTAGCCACACATCTTTTCTTTCTTTTTTGAGGTACTGGGGGTTGAATCCAGGGGCATTCTACCTCCAAGTTACACCCCCAGCCCTTTATTATTTTGTTAATTAATTAATTAATTTATTTATTTATTTTGCAATACCAGGGATTGAACCCAGGGGCATTCTATCTCTGGGCTACACCCCAGCCCTACTTTTTATTCTTTATTTTGAAACAGGGTCTCACTGAGTTGCAGAGGGTCTCACTAAGTAGCTGAGGCTGGCCGCGAACCTGCGATCTTCCTGTCTCAGCCTCCCAAGTACTGGGATGACAAGTGTGTGCCACCACGCCCGGCTTATCTTTTATTTCTTGTAATATCGCAGTCGGTTCCAAACAGTTGTCCTTGTGTTTATATTGTCATCTATTTCAGTCAGTCTTCCAGTCTTGCAAGGATTGCATCACTGTTACATAAATAGTTGTTTTCAGACAGTCTCAGTATTTGTGAATTTCAGAACTATGGTACCTTGAGGATGTTGACGTATTTGGGAATCGCATGCAAATCGGGTTGCCTGAAAACCTCTTGGCATATATTTAAGATAAATTTTACAGGCAGAAGACTATTTGGAGAACATAATTCAGCCCTTGCTCACATCGTCTTTGGCTCTGGGTCTGTTATTTTATTGGAGAGCTGGATTTTCTTGGAGTACTGTTGAATAGAGTCCCTGAGAGACTGTCTATTTTTGACAGTTTGAAACATTACTGATTAAGTGCCCTTAAGGCCATTTCTATGCATAAGGTACATATTTATCCATCGATCCCATGAAAACATAAAATTCTTTGTTTTTTCCAATAAATAGAAACTCTGGTAGAGGATTATTTCTCCTGGAAAATATGGCCGACCAGGATAGAATAAGATGGATCATCGTGGAGTATTCTTTCTTATTTAGATCAGAAGTGTGTGTGTGTGTGTGTGTGTGTGTGTGTGTGTGTGTGTGTGTGTGTAAATCTCTGAGTAATTGTATATGAATAAGTGTTTAGATTTAGGATATTTTTTCTTACTCATTTTCAAAGACAAGTGTGATACGTTTTGTGTATTTCTTACCCCTGCTGCTAGTGTAGCAGCAGAAGCAATTGAGTTTTATAGAAGAAGCATGAATGACATTAGTCACGATTCCATTCCCCAGTGAGTGTGTCACCAATCTTTAGCCAGGTGCAATCGAAAACCTCAGGTGCGATTTGATCTATGCATTAGTGGGCGTCCTACATCCCTGGACAATTACCCATTGTCTTAACGTCTTGTTTTCAATTTCGATTAGGTCCTTCAAAATATTGGCCAGCATTACATAATTACAAAGTACTCCCAATACATTCTTTCTTTCTGTCCTATCAAATGCCAGTAACTTCTATGGTATAATGATTTGCCTTTGGTATAACTTTGATATAACTTTGTGGTCCAGGGATGTAGCTCAGTGGTAGGGTGCTTGACTAACATGTGCAGGGCCCCTGGGTTCCCTCCTCAGCACCACAAAAAAAGAAAAAAAAAAAGAAAACATTGCCTATATTAATATGCCATGCTAGCTAGGTCTTATCTGACCCTATATATGTCCTGTAGATTTCAGGACAAATTCCACAGTGTCTCAGACCATGGGCTAGAGAGAAAGTTTTATTGGGAAACCTTAAAAGGTCAAGATATTTTTATTTTTACTCTTATTTGGTACTAGAGATTGAACCCAAGGGCATCCTACCTCTGAGCTATACCCCTAGCCCTACTTTATTTTTTATTTATTATTATTATTTTTTTGTGGTACTGGTGATGGAACCCAGGGGCATTCTACCTCTGAGCTACATCCCAGCCCTATTTTTTTATTTTGAAACAGGGTCTCACCAAGTTGCGGAGGGCCTCACTAAGTAGCTGAGGCTGGCTGCGAACCCGGATCCTCCTGTCTCAGCCTCCCAAGTACTAGGATTACGGGCATGCACCACCATGCCCCGCAATAGGTCAAGATTTAACAAAGAGAAACTAGAGGTCCTAGAATCTTCTACATCCCACCTTAGGGTGTGGCAGACCCTGGCTGCCTGGTGTCTGCAAATGTGGGCCTGTGTTCCTATTAAGGATCCCTCTCTCCAGTCATCTACCCTGTCAGAGTAGAACAGGCTGAGAGCTCCAGGTGGGATATTTGCGGGGGCTGTTGGGGTTCCAGCCCCCAGCACCCCGAGATCTTCCAGCCCTGAGGAATGTTATAGGAGCTTCTGCCTGAAGAAAGCGTCACCTGGTTGCATGCTAAGCAGAGAACGGGTGCGGCCCCTCCTCCTGGAGATGGCAGGAAAGACCCCATCCTAGTTGTCGCGTTGTCCAGTGTCACACAGAGTGAGCTCCTGGGGTTATTTGCACACAGCCCTGCTCATTTAAATGACAGCAGCAGGTTGACACCATCCCCAAGCAGACGGGCACGCCATGCTCTCAAAGCCGGTCACCTGCAAGACAGAGCCCCGGCGTTTTCTGGAAGAGTCGCTGTGATCTCTGCTAGAGTTATTTATCATCATCTGTCCCACGCGGGTGGCATCACCCTGATACTGCTTAAAACAAATGAAGCTGTCACGAGTTTTCTGTTCCCGGAGTTGAGGAGGTGACATCATTCTCAAAGTCTAAACTTTGTGAATAAAAAATAGCGCTACGGCGCATGCTTTTACATAAGGGCATAATGAAGCCGGGCGCGGTGGCGCACGCTTGTCATCCCAGGACTTGGGAGGCTGAGACAGGAGGATCCGGGTTTGCGGCCAGCCTCAGCTACTTAGTGAGGCCCTCGGCAACTTAGTGAGACCCTGTTTCAAAATAAAGAATAAGAAATAGGACTGGGGGTGAAGCTCAGAGGTAGAACGCCCCTGGGGGTTTCAGTCCCCAGTACCACAAAATAAATAAATAAAAAATAAATAAATAATAAATAAATAAAGGCATAGTGAAAATCAATACATGAACATGTATGTACCAGCTCACATTAAACTTATTGGGAATGTTTTTAAGGATCCTGCAGCTTGACCATAGATTTAATTAATTGTTAAAAATAGAACTTATACACTTACACACTGTTGGTGGGATTGCAAATTAGTGCAGCCACCCTGGAGGTTCCTCAGAAAACTAGAAATGAATCCCCCACATGATCCAGCTATCCCACTCTGGGGTGTCTTTCCAAAGGGACTGAAATCAGAATATTATAGTGGTGTATGCATGTCCATGTTCATAGCAGCACAATTCACAGTAGCCAAATTATGGAACCAGCCTAGGTGTCCATCCACAGATGAGTGGATTACAAGGTTATGAATACACACACAATGGAATTCAGCTCAGCAATAAGAAGAACAAAATTATGTCATTTGCAGGAAAATGGATGGATGTAGAGAACATGATGTTAAGTGAGATTGGCCAGTCACAGAAAGTGAAGGTTCATATGTTTTCTCTCATATGTGGAAGCCAGGGAGAAATCAGGAGACCAGAGGGGTTTTAGGTATTGGAGGAGAAACCTCAGTGGAGTGAGGGAGGCGGTCTAGGGGAGGGTGTGGAGGGGGAATTAATGAAGGAAACACTTCCGTTGACATTATGTACGTATGTGAAGTTACCAATGCCAATCTCCAATATCCTGTGTGGGGAAGGAGTGGGGACGGAGCCGGGGAAGCTCACCAAGTGCTGTGTGCATGCATGTCCCTATCACGCTGAGCTCCATTATGATGTGAGACTACAGTGCACCAATAAAAGTGTAAAAAATAGAATTTATGATCGTGCGTGCGCGTGTATGTGTGTGTGGTACTGGAGATTGAACTCAGGGGCATTCCACCTCTTAGCTAACCTCCAGCCCTATTTTATTTTTTATTTTTTTATGTTCATTTATTGGTGCATTGTAGTTATACATTTTGATATATATCAGGGTATGAACATCATACATGCACACATTGCACATTTAGCCTCCCTCCAATCCCACCCTATTCCCTCCCCCTTCCCTCCCTTTCATGCTCCAGATAGTGACTGAGTCTTACAGGTTTGTGTATGTACATCATGTGCTATAGTGTGTTTCCCTCCACCCCCCTCCCAACTCCCTCAGTTAGGTCACCTTGTTTGT
>PVJS01003346.1:0-76429 GCA_004027185.1 Glis glis
GGAGGGCCTCACTAAGAAGACAGAGAGAGAGAGAGAGAGAGAGAGAGAGAGAGAGAGAGAGAGAGACAGGGAGAGAGAGATAGAGAGAGAGAGAGAGAGCTAGCTGAGGCTGGCCGCGAACCCGGATCCTCCAGTCTCCGCCTCCCAAAGTACTGGGATTACAAGCGTGTGCCACCATGCCCAGCTTGAATTTTTTTTTAAAGAAAGAAGAACGAAGGTGCGCAGGACCTTCACTGTACTGCATATTTCAATATATTCACAATGAACCAAAATGTGGGGACATGGCACCGGGGTGAGTAACTTCTTGGGAGCAGCCAGTTTCTACAAATGATCCTGAAGATAAAAGGAACTTGTGTTGAATAACACAGTCCAGGTGTTACTATTTTCATTATTATAAAACTTAGTTTGTATTTCTTTAAAAAAAAGTGTAACATCATGCAAATACCTCGGGTTGAGTTAGAGAGACCTGAAATCACCTCCTGGCTTTTGTTCCTGTGAGCTGCAGGACCCTCAGGGCCTCAGGTAGAAACCTCAGCCATACGTGGTGGCGCACGCTTGTAATCCCAGTACTTGGGAGGCTGAGACAGGAGGATCCGGGTTCGCGGCCAGCCTCAGCTACTTAGTGAGGCCCTCTGCAACTTAGTGAGACCCCGTTTCAAAATAAAGAATAAAAAATAGGGCTGGGGGTGTAGCTCGGAGGTAGAATGCCCCTGTTCCATCCCCAGTACCGCAAAAAAAAAAATAGAAAGAAAGAAACCTCTCATGTATAAGAGGCGGACAGTGCTACCTACAGCAAGGGACTGCGGTGGGAACTGGAAGGTGCTTCATAAATGCTAGAATTGTTGTCGTCGTCATTACTATGTGGCATATGATGTCTTTCAAACTTGGGTCCGTGAAGAAAATGAACCAATAGTAGTCCTTGGGTACATCAGTCCATTCAGGTTGCTCCGACAAGGTCTGATAGGCTAGATGGCTCACAAACAACGGAGACCTATTTCTCACAGTTCTGGAGGGAGTCTGAGATCAGAATGCCAGTATTGTTGGGTTCTGGCAAAGACCCTCTTCTAGGTTGCAGATTTCTGACTTTTCTCTGTGTCTTCGCATGGCTGGAAGGGCAAGGGAGTTCTTTGGGTTTACTCTTGTGTGTGGTACTGGGGTTTCAACACCGGTTGTTCTACCTTTGAGCTATATCCCCAGTCCCGTTTTATTTTTTACTTTGAAACAAGGCTACATTACAATGCACTGCTGGCATCAAACCTGAGATCCTCCTGTCTCAGCCTCCCAAGTTCTGGGATTACAGGCGTACACCACCACGCCAGGCTTGGGGTCCCTTTTATAAAGGCACCAGTCTCCTTCATGAGGGCCCCATTGTCTTGATCTAGTCGACCCCCAAAGACTGCTCCTCCTCCTTGTAGCATCACATTGAACATAGGAATCTGGAGGGAACACAAACATTCAGTCCATTGCAGGGTAACTATTTTATTTTATTTTACTAAGGGTTGAACCCAGGGACATTTCACCTTCAAGCTATACCCCTAGCCCTTTTTAAAATTTTTAAATTTGAAACAGGGTCTCACTAAATTGCTGAAGCTGGCCAAGGCCTGCAATCCTCCTGCCTCAGCCTCCCAAGTACCGGGATTATAGGCATGTGTCACCACGCCTGGCCAGGGTAACTTTAGAAGCCACCATCTTGTTACTTAGCGCTGTTGACACTACAGTCACCGATGGAGCCCTGGGAACATTTACATGAGGCATTTGTCACACGTGCCTGGCACAGAGAGCACAGTTAGGTGTCAGCGATGTGGTTGAAGTGGACATTGCTACCTCTGCTCCCTCTCCCTCCTCACAGGTCTCTGGGGACACAAAGTGCGAGAAGAGGAGGTAGGGCATGCTGATGGCACCTTAGAAAGGGATACCTACCATTAAGAGCAAGACCACAAGCAAATGGAAAGTCCTGCAAACCCCCAGGGACAGGGGAGTGGGGAGCAGCCAGCGCTTCTCACTCCACCAAGGGCCCCACCCAAGAAAGGTAGAAAACACAATTTGTCCTAGACATCGCCGTGAAAGGATTAGTTATAAAGGAATTGCACTGATGGGTAACTTTTGTTGACAAAAACACTCGCTTTTGGGGGTACCTTGTTATATACTGAGGTGTTGCTGGGATCCTGTGAGATATCAAATGTTCCTGCAAGATAAGGGATAGAAGTCCCCGCCCCCCTTGGTTGCATCCTCCAAATAAAACCACCCTCCAGATTTATTTATGTATGCATGTATTTATTTGTGGTGCTGGGGATGGAACCCAGGGCCTTGTGCATGCTGGGCAAGTTACACCCCCAGTCCCCTGGAGTCAGAACCCAGGTCTGCCCAATGCTAAAACCTTGCTTCTTTCAACTTTGCTGTGTTGTTTCTTTCTCTCTCTCTCTCTCTCTCTCTCTCTCCTTCCTTTCTTCCCTCCTTCCTTCCTTCCTTCCCTCCCTCCCTCCCTCTCTTCCTTCCTTACTTTTTTTCTAAGGATTGAACCCAGGGGCCTTCTACCTCTGAGCTATACTACCAGAACAATTTTATTTTATTTTTGTTGTTGTTGTTGTTTTTAAAACAAAGTCTCGCTAAACTGCTGAGGGTCTCACTAAGTTGCTGAGACTGGCCTCCACCCTGCAATCCTCCTGTCTCAGCCTGTCAAGTACTGGGATTACAGGCATGAACCACCATGCCCGGCTGTTGTGTTGTTTTCTGAAGAGGAGGAATAAAGGTGTAAATAAAATTGCAGTAGATGGGGAAGATTCCAGGCTGGGCAAAGTTAAAATAACCCCACGCTAAGCTGCCATTCCTTGTGTTCCTATCGATGCCAGAAACCCAGCACTTCACCTGGATCTCCTAGGATTCCAGTAAGGTAGGTTTTCCCAGTGGTCAGGAAAGCTCCGTCCTCTGCTCAGGGACACACAGCTATTAAGGGGCAGCACTGAGGCCTTCAAATGTAAACTGTCTTAATTGTGTTGATTATTGGATTTAATCCTGATACAGCAAAATTAAAAATAATATGCGTCAATATTATCGAATAGCTAAGGAGCGTGGTCCTTAGTAAGGGAATGGTTCTACTGACATAGCTTTCTTCATCAATATTACTATTAAGGTCTCGGGGCCAGCACTGCATTTCTCAGTCTTCCCCTGGGCCCCAGAGGGTTGGGTTGAAAGGTTTCCAAGGTCCTGTCCAACCCCAACATTCTGGGCTTGCAAGGACAGCAAACTCAGCCCCGTCAAGGTCAGGCAAGGACACCGGGAGGGCGGTGCCCCTAAATGCAGCAATAGGGAGCAGTGGGGCCTACGGTGAAGGGGAGAGCATGTGCCAATCTTTGAACATTCATATTCGAACCTTCACAAACCCCTGTACTCACCAAATACAGGTTCCTGACTTCAGGCTCCAAGTTTGCAACCAATCAGGACAGTTCCCTCACAGTCCAGCCCCTGGATCCGCGACAACATCGGAGGCATCACCTGGGAACTGCTTGGGGACAGAATCGCAGAACCGACTGACTGCAACCTCTGTCGTGCAGCCTGGCAATCTGGTCGTAACCATCCCTCCAGTGATTCTAGGCCACTGAAGTTTGAGTACTCCTGACTTAGCGCAGACACTCTCAGCCCTGGCCACCTATTAGAAACACCTGGGTCCAGGCGTGCTGGCGCATGCCTGTAATCCCAGTACTTGGGAGGCTGAGACAGGAGGATCACGGGTTCAAGACCAGCCTCAGGAACTTAGCAAGATTCTCAGCAACCTAGGGAAACCCTGTTTCAAAATAAAAAATAAAATGGCGCTGGGGGTGTAGCTTGGAGGTAGAATGCCTCTAGGTTCAATCCCCAGTACCACACACACAGAAAGAAAGAAAGAAAGAAGAAAGGAAAAGAAAAGAAAAGAAAAGAAAAGAAAAGAAAAGAAGAAGAAGAAGAAGAAGAAGAAGAAGGGAAGGAAGGAAGGAAGGAGGGAGGGAGGGAATGAAGGAAGGAAGGAAGAAAGAAAGGAAAGAAAAAGAAACACCTGGAGATTTCTGTTACCTCTCCAACACCTGAGCCCCAGTTAGTTGGATGGACGTGGGTGGGGCTCCGGTTTCAGAAAGTCTAGGAAGTTCTTCCAGTGCCTTTCAAGTGCAGCCAGGGCTGACAGTCCCTGCATGTGGCCGTGCGGCAGGAGAGGCTGTGCGCCCATCTTACTCCTCTTGGATTCTTTTTATCTTCCCCGTTATATCGTTCATATCCTTGGGTTCTGGAACTAAATTCAACCAACTGCAGATTGAAAATATCCAGAGAAAACACTGCATATGTACTGAACATGTACAGACAGTTTTTTTGTTATTTTCCCCCAAATGATATGGTATAACAACTATTAACATAGTATTAACATGGTATTAGGTGTCATAAGTAATCGAGAGATGATTTAGATTATATGGAAGGCTGTGCATAGATTATATGCAAATACTACACTGTTTTGAATAAGGCACCTGAGCATCCTCAGATTTTGCTGTCTGAGGGGGTCCTGGAACCAACACCAAGAGACGACTGTATATGGACTTATAAAATATATATGAAATATTGTTTTACATGTTTTAAAACTTTATCTAAGCCAGGCAAGGTGGCACACATCCATCATCACATCTACTCAGGAGGCTGAGGCAGAAGGATCCCAAATTGGAGGCCAGCTGGGCTATTTAGTGAGTCGCTGTCTTCTAAAAATCATCTGGGAGCCGGGCGTGGTGGCGCACACTTGTAATCCCAGTACTTGGGAGGCTGAGACAGGAGGATCCAGGTTCGCAGCCAGCCTCAGCTACTTAGTGAGGCCCTCCACAACTTAGTGAGACCCTGTTTCAAAATAAAGAACAAAAAAATAGGGCTGGGGGCATAGCTTGGAGGTAGAATGCCCCGTGTGTGTTCAACCCCCAGAACCGCAAAAAAAAAATAAATAAATAAATAAATGTCTGGGGATATAGCATGTGGGAGGCCCTGGGGACAGTCCGTAGGGCATTCTACCTCTGAGTTACACCCCTCCTTTTTATTTTCTGTTTTGAAACAGGGTCTTGCTAGGTTGTTGAGAGGCTCACTAAGTTGCTGAGGCTGTCCTTGAACCTTCAGTCCTCCTGTTTCAGCCCCTCCCCAAGTACTGGGATTACAGGCGCGTGCCACCATACCTAGCTATCCTTGTGCATATTCTTCTGTCACTTGGAGTTTGTTGTTGGTTCCAATGACATTTTTTGAGATGTCTGATGTGGATATGATTTCCATTCATTTCATTTAGCTATTGTGGAGTCTCCCCAGGTTTGTTTGTTTGTTTGGTACTGGGTACATTTGGTACATTCTACCTCTGGGCTACACCCCCAGTACTATTTTTCATTCTTTATTTTGAAACCGGGTCTCACTAAGTTGCGGAGGCCTCACTAAGTAGCTGAGGCTGGCCACGAACCCGGATCCTCTGGTCTCAGCCTCCCAAGTACTAGGATTACAAGCATGCACCACCACGCCCAGCTCTCTCCCCCGAGGTTTCTACTGTCCTGTTCTCTCTGCTCACACCATGGAGTGGTGTCTCTGCCTCCCAGGGAAGCTGCGCCCTCTTCCCCCACTCCCGCTCTGCAGCTGAAGGGAATCCTCCGTGGTCATTTGCACCTTTTTTCTTTCCTTGGAAGATTCTGCAGTCTCTCCAAGGACGCTGGGCGGTGGCGTGAGGCCAGAGCCCTGGGCCGGCTCTCCTGACTGCGGGCTACCTGTGCCTGTGCCTCCGCTTTCCTGCGCTCTTGCTCCTAGCCGGCTCCTTTTCCACAGGATCATTCCAGAAGCTCAGCACTTCCTACATTTCAGCAGATTTCCATAGCCATTGTCTCCAGTGATTTCACCTGAACATCCCTCCCTGAAGATAAAGCAGGACTATTCTCTCGCCTTTGCACCTAAGGAAATTGAATCAAGGAAAGGTTGAGTGGCTTGCCGAAGGTCACTGAATGAGTTAGAGATAAATTTAGGGCTAAAAGCCCAGCTCTCCACACTCTCCATCCTATGTTCTTTTGAAAAATTTTATTACGAAAATAATTGCCCTTAATGCATATAACAGCACTTTGGAGTTTTATCATTATCATTCCCTTTCTGCAGATGAGAAAACTAAGTTCACCAGTGACAGGATCCCAGAGCCCCTTGCAGCAAACCCCCCTGGAGTTCCTGTTTAAAATGCAGATACCACCAGGTGTGGTGACTCACGCCTGGAGTCCCAGTACTTGGGAGGCTGAGACAGGAGGATCGCAGGTTCGAAGCCAGTCTCAGCAACTTAGCAAGGCTCTCAGCAACTTAGTGAGACCCTGTTTCCAAATAAAAAAATAAAATAAAAGAGAGATGGGGGGTGTAGCTCTGAGGTAGAATGCCCCTGGGTTCAGTCCCCAGTGCCACAAAAATACAGATTCCTAGGCCGTGTTCCTCCACCCCCATTCTTGTTCACTGGGTCCAGGTGGGCCCAGGAGCCTGCTTTCTAATGAGTGCTGCAGAGTGGTCTCTACACACACTCAAGTTTGAGGAACTCGGCTGTAGAGCAAGTGCCCCTCCCTCCTCCTGAGCAGTGTCCACCGTGGCAGGCAGCTTCCGTGCAGGGACAAGGTCACCTTCTGCACCTGCAGACTCCGAGGTGGGCACCTCACTGTGAAGGCCTCAGGGGCAGAGGCTGAGAATGCTCCCCACACCTGCACCTGAGGACCCCGAGCACCTGCCTCGCCCGGCCACGTACCTGGGCAAACCTCAGCTCGGCACTGACAGAGCTGCAGGACTCAGGTGAGGACCTGGGCCACTGGGGGTGACTCAGAATCACAGGATCATGTGCTTCAGGCACCAACTTCTTGGAGCCCAGCCGCTCCCGGCCTGCTCGCTGTGCCTCGGCCAGGGGCAGAGAGGTAACGTTTATGGAGCATTGACCAGGGCCGCGCACCTGGCTGAGAGCAGTGCGCACAGGATCCCAGTTCACTGTAGGCACTGTCACCGCCTCCTTTCTTAAAAGTGAGGAATCCGAGACCCAGAGTCTCAGTGACCTGCCCGAGAGCACACAGTAGGAAAACAGAAGCCTATGCTCCGCTCGTAACAGTCTAATGCTGCCTTCTTCAAAAACTCATTGTTCTAAAGCCAGGCGTGGTGGCGCACGCTTGTAATCCCCGTACTTGGGAGGCTGAGACAGGAGGATCACAGGTTCGCGGCCAGCCTCAGCAACTTGTGAGGCCCTCCGCAACTTAGGGAGACCCTGTTTCAAAATAAAGAATGAAAAATCGGGCTGGGGATGGAACTCAGAGGTAGAATGCCTCTGGGTTCAATCCTCAGTCACACACACACACACACACACACACACACACCACACATCATTGTTCTAAAATGTTATTTTTGTATACTGAGCATAGTGCTTGGAACTCAGTAGGTGCTAAATAAAGGCACTGAATGAATGAACTGAAATGAGTTTTGCAGGAACACTGATGTAAACTGAAGCATAATCCCTTGAGCTGCATTAAACAGAAAGGAAAGGAATTCCTAAAATAAGCACATATCGCCATTTATCTCTTTTTTTTTTTTCTTGAAGTCTGTTGGAAACACACACTCACACAGAGTTAGTTGACTGCAGGTTCTAGTCAAAGCATTCTGGCTATTTAGAATCTTACTCCATCTGCTTTAATGGCTAAAGGTTTTGGAGATGAAATCTGCCACTCCACTCCCCAACCCTCCAAGCCTCAGTTTACTCATTAGTAAACGGGAGCAATGATGGTCCCCCTCACAGGACTGCAGTGATGACTGGGAGGGATGATGAACCTCCCGGCACACAGGAGTTCCGCTCCCGTCAGCGACCGGTGCCCCTCTCTTGTTACCACCACTTGCACTTGTAAGAATTATTCTTCTGTCATACTCATGCGGTGGGAAGAGCCTCAAGGGGTCTATGAAAAATACAAACACAAATGAAGCTGTGGTTATAGCTACAAGTGAAGTCTCAGAGGTAGCAAAGGGTATAGCTAAATCCCCAAAGATTCAACCCACATATATTTGTACAATTCACATTCGTCTTCAACACATATTGTGATTTGTTCAAAATATCACAACTGTTTTTCATTTCATTTGTGATCACAGGTTGCATAAGTTGCTCTCAAACCATCCCTTGAACACCAGCTTTACTTGGATGATTAAAAGTGGGGGCCTAGAGCCAGGCGTGGTGGTGCATGCCTGTAATCCCAGTACTTAAGAGGCTGAGACAGGATCACGGGTTCGAGACTAACGTCAGCAACTTAGCAAGACTCTCAGCAACGTAGGGAGACCCTGTTTCAAAACAAAAAATAAAAAGGGCTGGGGTTTAACTCAGAGGTAGAATGGCCCTGGGTTCAATCCCTAGTACCACAAAATAAAAAAAAGTGGGGGCCTATAAAAATGGCTGATAAGACCTCACAGTTACATGGGCCTGTACAATTTGCAAGGATTTTACACACATTTTAAAAAAATCCACTTCCTCCCTTCAAGGTGAGGCAGGTGTCATTACTAACCTGTGTGTGTGTGTGTGTGTGTGTGTGTGTGTGTGTGCGTGCACGTGCACACACACACGTGCACACTGGTTTGGAACCCAGGGCCTCCCATGTCCGAGGTAGGTGCTGCTCCTCTGAGGTGCACCCCCAGCCCTGCTATTCCCACCTTCTGATGGGAAATAAAATGGAGGCCCCGAGAGCTGAAGGGGCATGCCCAAAGTCAGCCATTAAGTAGCAGAAACTGAACTTGATCCCTTTCTCTAAGCCCCAAGACTCTAGAATTCAAATTCACCCTTGGGGCCAGGTGCGGTGGCACAAGCCTGTAAACCTAGCACTTGGGAGGCTGAGACTGGAGGATCACAGGTTTGAGGCCAGACTCAGCAACCTAGCAAGACCCTGTTTCAAAATTAAAAAATACAATAGGGCTGGGGATGTAGCTCGGAGGTAGAACGCCCCTGGGTTCATTCCCCAGTATCACTAAAAAAAAAAAAAAAATCACCCTTGGGTACTTACCTGTATTGCTATAATAGAAGACCACAGACTAGAGAATTTATTTATTTATTTATTTATTTATTTATTTATTCTGCTGTACCAGGGATTGAACCCAGGGGCGTTCTACCTCCAAGCTACACCCCCGGCCCTATTTTTTATACTTTATTTTGAAACCGGGTCTCACAAAGTTGCGGAGGGCTTCACTAAGTAGCTGAGGAGGGCCGCGAACCCGGATCCTCCGATCTCTGCCTCCCAAGTACTGGATTACAAGTGTGTGCCACCACGCCCACAGACTAGGGAATTTATAAAGAAAAGAAATATATTCTTTATAGTTCCACAGGCTGGTAAGTCCCAAGCCTAGGAGTGTGCATCTGACACAGGCCTACGTGCTGTGTCAGCCCGTGAAGGAGGGCGGAAAGCAAGAGACAGGCAAGAGATCATGGGAGGAGACAAGAGAGGGACTAAGTGGCTCTTATCAGGAGTCCACCCCTTGATAACCACCCCACACCTGCCACAGTGGCAGAGCCCCCGACCCTCACTTCTCACAGGTCCCACCGGGGGACAGATCCAACCACAACACTAGTAACCAAGGCACTGGGTAACCCCACTGACGTGACAGTAGGGACCAGCAGCGGAAGAGACTTTACCAATAAAAGTAGATTTGGGGACACTTCTAGACAAGATGGGGTAACAAGGTGTGGTTTTATCCTTCAACCATAAACAACGGAAAAAATAAATAAAACTGCAGTTTCCGACAGTGGACAATAGGCGTGAGGTCAGTGACTCCCGAGGGAGGCTGAGGAGGGTCCCCCAGCCTCTGCCGCTCACCTGGGAGCCCTTTCTGTCCCTGGAAGCCCAGCTCCAATGCCACCACCTCCTTCGGGTGCCCCAATTCCTGGCTGGAAGCCATCTCCCTCTGGCCGGACTTCCTGCGGCAGGCTTCCTGGGGACCCGAGGCGCAAGAGGGCATCCTCCCTCCCACCCAGCCCCCATCAGCACCATGTTCCAGGCTCAGGACGGCATCTTCCCTCCCGCCCAGCCCGCACCAGCACCATGTTCCACACAGAACAGCGTTTGTGGAATGTTTCTGGAAAGAGGCATGAATGATACTTTCCATTCCATTTATCATTCAAAGAAAAACCATTCCTATACAAAGAGAAAAGGCAAGCCCAGTATGGTGGCACACATCTGTAATCCCAGTACTTGGGAGGCTAAGACAGGAGGATTGCAGGTTTGAGTGGAGCTTAGATGTAGAATACCCCTGGGTTCAATCCCTAGTACCAAAAGAAGAAGGAAGGAAGGAAGGAAGGAAGGAAGGAAGGAAGGAAGGAAGGGAGAGAGAGTGTTTGAGATGAATTCCTATATCCGTCAGAGCCCCTGATATTTTCACTGTACAGGTCTAAAGCGTGAGTCTCTGGGCAGGTCCCCTGACTGGGGGGAGAGAGCCGACGTCTTCCTGCAGTGGGCGTCTCGAAGCTTCGCGGCAGGCACGGTGAAGAGCAGGCATCGTCATCCAGGGAACACTTGTAAAAGCCACATTCTTGGCACCTCCAAGGTATTCCGGAGAAAGGGTAAAGCGAATCTTTCCAACAACTATCTCACAATCTTTCCCAGAGTTGAGAAAAATGGCGCTGTTTTAACTTGAATTCCGTCCTCTTTCAGGGAAAGAGAAGGGTAAGGCTAACACAGATCTCCTTCTTCACTGAGCAAAGTACATTTTTTTTTCGGTATGGGGATTGAACCCAGGGACATTCTACCTCCAAGCTATATATAGCTATAATAGATATTATCTATTTTATATTTTACTTGGGTGTTTTCTTTTTTTTGTGGTACCGGGGATTGAACGCAGGGGCGTTCTACCTCCGCGCTATACCCCCGGCCCTATTTTTTTATACTTTATTTTGAAACTGGATCTCACGAAGTTGCGGAGGGCCTCACTAAGGAGAGACAGAGAGAGAGAGAGAGAGAGAGAGAGAGAGAGAGAGAGAGAGAGACAGGGAGAGAGACAGGGAGAGAGAGAGAGAGAGAGCTGAGGCTGGCCGTGAACCCGGATCCTCCGATCTCTGCCTCCCAAAGTACTGGGATTACAAGCGTGCGCCACCACGCCCGGCCCTACTTGGGTGTTTTCTGTTTCCTACCAGGGAAGGTAAGCTCCAAAAAGATGGGGACCTGCTATCTGCAGTGTCCCTAACATCTGGAATAGGGCTTGGCCCTGACTGGGAGGGCAGATGCCCTAAAAAGATGTCTTGAAAGAACTCATGATGCGGAAGCCCTTGCCGGGTCCCAGGGCTGTGAGCAGCGGGGCGGGGGGAGCAGCCTGTGCTCTGCAGGACAGGCCCGGTGCCTTCTAACGCCTGCAGCTGATGTTTCACAAGGAAGGAGGAAGCAAAGGCTGGACGGAACAAATGGGCCCAGCTGAGGTTGGGCGCAGTGTGCAGAGGAACGGCGAGGAGGCCCCCCTGCCTCTGGCTTATGTCCAGGAAAAGCAAAAGCATTTGGATCTTTCATTTCTTTAAAGTTAGGAGAGTCTCAGTTGGGCTTGGTGGCATATGCCTGTAATCCCAGTACTTAGGAGGCTGATACAGGAGGATCTCAGGTTGGAGGCCAGCCTCAGAAACTCAGTGAGACCCTCAACAACTTAGCAAGTCCCTGTTCCAAAATAAAAAATAAAAGGGCTGGGGGTGTAGCTCAGAGGTAGAATGCTTCTGGGTTCAATCCCTAGTAAGTAAGTAAGTAAGTAAATAAATAAATAAATAAATGTTGGGAGAGTCTTGGCTTAATGGTAGAAGGAGGCCTGTCTGTTCAGACAGCTTCTCCCATCTGGAAGGCTTGTGTCTCCCCCTGAGTTCAGCACCTCACACTGTGGAGGGCCAGCCCCAGCCTGGCCTGCCGGCCTCCACATTTTGCCATGTTTGCATCCAACCTTTTTCTTTTTTCTTTCCTTTCTTTATTTGGTGGGTGGGGGAAGGCGTGGGTCCTTTCTGAGACCAGAGCTCTCTTTCCCTCCTCTACAATAACCAACCACCGCCCCGAGTTTGAGGTTAATCAAGCCTACGTCTCCCTGACCAGGGTGGAGAATTTGCAGATGTTCATAACTCCATAGAAATGCCTGCGGTGTGTGTGGATCCTCCGTGGGCATCTGGCCTTGCTCAGCGCTGCCTATTTGAGTTGTCGCAGGTAGACCTGGTCTGTGTGTTTGGCGACTCATGGCGCTCGCTCACCCCCAGTGAGGTGCCCTGGAGTCTCTCCGTGTACCCCCACTCCCGCCTTCCTCTGAAAGCACACCAGCCCCAGGAGAGCAGGATTCAGCTCTTGTCCCTGGGGCATGGTGGACCCTGAAAGATTGGTTAATTTCCTTCCATGAATTAATCAACACTACAATGTCCTCAGCCGGACTCTGCACCACTGCGTCCTACTGCAGACGATATCTTTGTTATTCTAGTTTGCTCGTTAATTTTTTTATTTTTTTTTTGCGGTACCGGGGATTGAACCCAGGGGCGTTCTACCTCTGCGCTACACCCCCGGCCCTATTTTTATACTTTATTTTGAAACCGGGTCTCACAAAGTTGCGGAGGGCCTCACTAAGTAGAGAAAGAGAGAGAGAGAGAGAGAGACAGGGAGAGAGAGAGAGCGAGAGAGCTGAGGCTGGCCGCCGTAGTTTGCTCTTTAAACAGTACCTTTGTAGAGGTGTCTTTTCCTGTGTCGACATGGTCGCTGCCCTGGGTGGAGTGGTTGGGTAATAGGTACAGCTTCAGCTATTAAATATTACTTTCCACTTTCAAAGTGGTTGTACCAGCTGGGCGTGTGGCACACACCTGTAATCCCAGGACTTGGGAGGCTGAGACAGGAGGATCGCAAGTTTGAGGCCAGCCTCAGCCATGTACCAAGATTCTTAGCAACCTAGCGAGACCCTGTTTCAAAATGAAAAAAAAACGGGGGCTGGAGGTGTAGCTCCGAGACAGACTGCCCCTGGGTTCAATCCCCAGCAACACACACACACACACACACACACATACACACACACGACCAAAGTAGCTATATCAAAAGTACAAAGTCTAACCTCAGAACCATGGCCCTCAAATCTTTTGGAGTGTTTTCCGTGTGTAAAACATGTGGAGTGGAGACATTTCTCTTCAGCCACATCGAGAATGTCCACCTTTCTTTCTAGCAGCGGTTGGCATGCTTCGTCGGTTCACCTTGCCTTTCTAAGTCAGCCCCTGTGGGTAGAGACTAGTGACGCTCCAACATCCTGTGTGAAGCATGCTGGCACGTTCTGCCCTTTGGTTTTTGTGGCTACATATTTTTTTGATGATATGTTATAATTAATTACTGACATGTTTTTGTTTTTCTTTTTTATGTGTGTGTGTGTGTGTGTGTGTGTGTTTGTGTTACTGAGTAATGAACCCAGAGGCATTCTACCTCTGAGCTACACCCCCAGCCCTATTTTATTTTTTATTTGGAAACAGGGTCTCACTAAGTTGTGGAGGGCCTGGCTAAGTTGCTGAGGCTGGCTTCGAACCTGGGATCTTCCTGTCTCAGTCTCCCACGTACTGGGATTATAGGCGTGCACCACTGCGCCCGGTTCTGACATATATTTTTAGAAGAATATCAGAATATAAAAATGTTTTTTCTTTCTTTTCCTGTGCGGTACTGGGGATTGAACTCAGGGGCATCTACCTGTGAGCCACACCCCCAGTCCTATTTTATGTTTTATTTTGACTCAATCCCCAGTATTCCCCACCCCCCATCTACACTCCACCTCATTTGGGGAAAGTTCTGGGTCGTGACATGGGCAGATGGTCCCAGACTGCCTGGTGGGCCCAGCATAATCACAGGGATCCTTACAAAGAGCGGCGGAGAGGGTCACAGAAGAAGAAGAGGTGGCCATATAATGAGAGATTGGAGCGATACACTTTGAAGGAATACAGGAGCTTCTAGAAGCCAGAATAAGCAAGGTAATGTATTCTCCCCTGAAGCCTTCTGGGAAAACAGTCCTGCCAATATGTTGATTTTAGACTTCTGGCCTCCAGAACCAGAGAATTTATAAGAGAATAAATCTGTGCTGTTGTAAACTATTGAGTTTGTGGTAATTTGTTCCAGGGCCATAGGGAGCGGCAGCCTCTAAGCTCCAGAGGCATCTGTAGAGGGGATTAACCGCGAAGCCTGCTCCTGGTGGCTGCCTTGAGACTCACACACATCAAGGTATGGAAAATGGCCAGGTGTAGTGGCGCACACCTGGAATCCCAGTACATGGAGAGGCTGAGCGAGGAGGATCGCAGGTTGCAGGCCAGTGTGAGTGGGAACTTAGCGAGACCCTGTTTCCAAATAAAAAATAATAGCCGGTGTGGATGCACACACCTGTAATCCCAGTACTTGAGGATTGCAGGTTCATGGCCAGCCTCAGCCACTTAGCGAGGCCCTCTGCAACTTAGTGAGACCCTGTTTCCAAATAAAAAATAAAATAGGGCTAGAAGTGTAGCTCAGAGGTAGAATGCCCCTGGCTTCAATTCTCAATACCACACAAAAAATAATAACAATAATAAAAAAAGGATAGGAATATAGCTCAGAGGTAGCGTACCTCTGAGTTCAAACCCCAGAACCACACACACACACACACACACACACACACACACACACACACACACACCTTAAATGTTTAGAAGAGTACCTGGCAAATAGAAAGCGCTCAGGCAAGTCCCTGGACCTCTCTGGGCCCAGAGCGCAGCTGTTTCCAGGGGGTTCAGCCTATTCTGGTCTCTCTACATTCTCTGCAGCAGGCATCAGAAGCTTTGCGGGAGGGCCCCTGGGGGAGGGCGTTGACAGGACTCAGCAGAGTGGAGAGGAGCCCCGACCCTCCACCTTCCTGCAGGGTTCAGTACAACAGAGCAGCTAGGGAGGCAACTAGGGACTGTCCAGCTTCCAGAAGTCAGGCCAAGAGGGAGAATCATCTCTTCTGATAGCTCAGTGACTTACCATGCACAAAGCACGCAGAGCACATGTGCACAAAAGAGTGTATACATGTGCACACGCGCGAATGCACACACACACACACACACACATGCACATGCATGCGCACACTTTCCCAATAGTGCCAGGATATAGGAAGAGCTATATAATCCATGCTTTCCAGATGAAGAGATTAAAATTTAGCGAGGGGAAGGCTTGTCCATAGTCGGCTCGGTGCTCAGCACTGGCCAAAGCCCAGGCCCACTGCCACCTGGGCTCCCTAGTCCCGGGCAGGTGACCCAGCACCACTCCTGTCCTGCCCCTGTGCCTCCTCCATCTTCCTCTCACTTCTACTCAGGTGCAGGCACAATGTCAGCTGCCCTAGAATTCAAGACCAGGGCCAATTGTTTCTGAATTCCCACTGGAAGGCCAGAAGGAAAGATGGCCGCTCTGGAACATGGCAGTCACTCTTCCCTCAGTGTAATCCTGGCGGGATGGGGTCAGGTTTTCAGTGCGCTCTGATGTAAAGATGTTGGCTGAGGACCCACTATGTGCTTGTCCCTGCAGAGGCCTGCAAATGGGGGGCACAGGTGCTGCTTGTTGGGAGTACCACAGTGAGGGCCTGAACCCCAAACCTGCTGTGGGGAGACAAGGCCCAGCGGGGCATGGAGGGAGGAGGAAGAAGCTAAGGACAATCAGAGACAACTGACCCGGTCAGCGTAGCAGGGTTCCCAGGGAGGCCAGGACTCAGGCCCCAGCCTTTCCATCTAAGCCATGTGTGTGTGAGTGTGTGTGTGTGTGTGTGTGTGTGTGTGTGTGTTTGTGTGTATGTGTTTGTGTGTGAATGTGTGTGTGTGTGTGTGTGTGTGTGTGTGTGTTTTACTGGGGACTGAGCCCAAGGGTGTTCTACCTCTAAGCTATGCCCTCAGCCCTATTTTATGTTTTATTTTGAAACAGGGTCTTGCTAAGTTGCTGAGGCTGGCCTTGAACCTGAGATCCTCCTGTCTCAGCCTCCCAAGAACTGGGATCACAGGAGTGTGCCACCATGCCTGGCTCTAAACCCTTCTTTTTGCTTTCATATCCATATGTTTTGTGTGTGTGTATGCGTGCGCGTGTGTGTGTGTGTATGTGGTGCTGGGGATGGAATCCAGGGGCATTCTACTTCTGGGCTACACTCTCAGCCCTATTTTATTTTTTATTTGGAAACAGGGTCTCGCTAAGTTGCTGACAGCCTTGCTAAGTTATTGAGGCTGGCTTTAAACCTGTGATCCTCCTGTTCCGGCCTCCCAAGTACTGAGGTTACCGGTGTGTGCCACCACGCCAGGCTCCACATGTTGTTTTGATTAAAAAGTCAAAATGTGCAAAGGTTACATTTCAAAGGACAGTTCGTGACCACCCACATCAGATTCCCCCGGGGCGGGTTTGCCAGCAGCACAGAGCCCTGGCCTCTGCCGATCCAGCCCACCGACCTGCGGCCCGGGGAACGCACGGGTTAGGGGTTGGGAAAAAGAGACTGCGATTGGACAGAGACTAGTGCATTCTTTTGGCAGACGCAGAAGGGTGGCATCGGTTCCTGCTCCAGGTCAGTCTTCGCTGGGGCCTCCCGCGATCACTGGGCAGTGGGCACCTGGCCAGCCCGGGTTCCTGAGCCCCGGGCATCCTGCCTGGCAGGGAGGACCCTGAGCGTGAGGTGTTAACATGGTATCTGCGCTTCCCAGCCTGACTCACAGGGCGGAGTGAGTCTCCCGTTAAGGGCCCCAGGGGGCAAAGATGAGGAACTTCTAGAACTTCTAGAAGAGTTTCATTTTTATTTTTAACTCACAGCTCAGCCTCTGGCACTGTGCCATGACTTCCGAGTAGACCTGTTGGTTACAGGAAATCCGGGTTCTGTACCCTCCACCACTCTAGGAGCTCTGCCCGCCTGGCTCTCTCCCCTGGCCACTCTGTAACCTATGAGGCAGAGCAGGCCACGTGTCACGGGCTGCTGGGACCCAGACAGGCCAGGCCCGAGGGCTCCAGACACAGGGTGTCCAGGCTGGGCCCCAGGGAATGGGGTACACATGCTGTGGGGAGCCCGAAGAACCCAAAAGGCTGTTTCTCCCCAGCAAGGAGGCCCACAGAAATGACACTTTCTTTTTGTTTCAGTTGACAGCAAACTTATTGGCCCCAAAGGTTGAGAAACACTTCTGTTTGTCTCTGATTTAATAATGATAAAAACAAAAGCAGTGGTATTTCCCTCTTTCTCCCTCCCCATTGCCCTAAGAGACAGCGGTTTCAAGTGTCCCTAGTAAAAACACTTCAGAGAAATTAAGAATGCCCTGGAGATGTGGGGTTGAGGGGGCTGTACCAGGCGCTTCAGCATCAATATCAGTTAAAACTATACAGGCGTGGTGGCTCACGCCTGTAATCCCAGTACTTGGGATGCTGAGACAAGAGGATCACAGGTTTGAGACCAGCCTCAGCAACTTAGCAAGACCCTCCCTGTTTCAAAAAAAAACAAAGTCTGGGGGTGTAGCTCAGAGTTAGAATGCCTCTGGGTTTAATCCCCAGTACCAAAAAGAAAAGAACACACAAAAACCTATGCAGGAAGGCCTATTCTAAAATACTTTGAGTTAGCCGGGTGTGGTGGCGCAAGCCTATAATCCCAGTACTTGGGAGGCTGAGACAGGAGGATTGCAGGTTCGAGAACAGCCTCAGCAAGTAGCGAGACTCATCAACCTAGCGAGACCCTGTTTCAAAATAAAAATAAAACAGGGCTGGAGGTATAGATCGGAAGTAGAATGTCCCTGAGTTCAATCCCCAGTACTGAAAAAAAAAATCCATTGCGTGGCCTCTTCTGTGTCCTTTCGGGGACAGTGGTAGTGTCATATTCCATTGGCTAGCAAGTTTGGGGCTCAGAGGCGTCGGGTACTTGGCCCGCATCCGCTCAGCTTTGAGGGGGAGATCACCATTTACTATCCATGTGTTGGAAACGTAATCTCCACGTTCACGTTAGCGGTATTTGGAGGTGGGTTTTTGGGAGGTGACTGGGTGACGAGGCTCTGTCCTCATGAACGGAGTGATCCCCTCATGGATTAAGGAATTAGCGGTCATCCAGGGAGTGGCTTCTTAACAAAAGCAAGCTCTCTGGCACTCTGGCTGTGACTCTTCACCATGTTGATGCGGGGACGAAGGCCCCAGCGGATGCTGAGCGAGGCCGGCGCCTTGCTCCTGGACTCCCCGCCTCCAGAGCTGCAAGCCAGGTCAACTTCATAAGTTACTTGGGCTGGGTGTGGTGGTGCACGTTTGTAATCCCAGTACTTGGGAGGCTGAGACTGGAAGATCTGGGTTCGCGGCCAGCCTCAGCTACTTAGTGAGGCTCTCTGCAACTTAGTGAGACCCTGTTTCAAAATAAAGAATAAAAAACAGGGCTGGGGGTGTAGCCCGGAGGTAGAATGCCCCTGGCTTCAATCCCCAGTACCGCAAAAAAAAAAAAAAAAGTTACTTGGTCTCTGATAGTCAGTGACAGCAACAGAAAATGGACGATGACACTATCCATGCCGGGTCCCTAGGAGTCTGGTGACTGCTTCCAGACATCACACACATGCTTAGTTTAACCCGAACTAAGGTATCAGAGGAGAAAAACCAAAGGCCATGTTAGGTGGTTCGTCTGTCCTTGGAAGGCCTTGGAGTTTGTGGTTCTGAAAGTTCATCTTTAGGACCTTGGAATCAAGTCGTATTAAAAAGAGTACAAGGAGAACCAGACACGGTGGCGCACGCCTGTCATCCCAGTACTTGGGAAGCTGAGACAGGAGGATTGCAGGTTCGTGGCCAGCCTCAGCAACTTAGCGAGATCCTCAGCAACTTAGTGAGACCCTGTTTCAGATTAAAAAAAATGAGCTGAGTGTTGTGGCACATGCCTGTAATCCTAAAACGTGGGTGGCTGAAACAGAAGGAGTGCAGGTTCAAGGCCAGCCTCAGCAACTTAGCAAGACCCTGTTTCAAAATAAGAAATAAAATTGGGCTGGGGGGTGTAGTTTGGGGGTAGAATGGCCCTGGGTTCAATCCCTGGTACTAAGCATGAATCAATACATAAACATATAAAATAAATATATAAAAATAAATAAATAAAAACAAATAAATTAAAAATAAAAGAGTAGAAGAAAGAAAACCCATAGAATGGAAGAAAATTAGCCGGGCGTGGTGGCACACGCTTGTAATCCCAGTACTTGGGAGGCTGAGACCAGAAGATCCGGGTTCGTGGCCAGCCTCAGTTACTTAGTGAGGCCCTCTGCAACTTCGTGAGACCCTGTTTCAAAATAAAGAATAAAAAAAAAAATAGGGCTGGGGGTGTAGCTCGGAGGTAGAATGTCCCTGGGTTCAATCCCCAGTACCAAAAAAAAAGAATGGAAGAAAACTTTTGCAAATCATAAAGCTGATAAGGGACTTGTATCTAGAATGCATAACTCCTACAACTCAAAAATAAAGAGACAAACCAGTCTAAAAATGGGCAAATGATCTAGTTATTCCTCCAAAGAAGAAAGATATTCAAATGGCCAAGAAGCCCATGAAAATGAGCTCAGGATCATAAATCATCAGGGAAATGCAAATCAAAATTACCACGAGAGATCGCTTTATCCTTATTAGGATGATTACTATTTAAAAAGAAAGTACTGGTGAGAATATGGAGAAATGGGGAGCCTCATGCAGAGATGGTGGGAACAGAAATGGGTACAGCTTCTTTGGGGAACAGTCTGGCGGGTCCTCAGAAGGCTACACTTGGAACGACCCTACAACCCAGCTCCTAGGTATATACACACGAGACATGAAAACCAGCATCCAAGCAAGACAATGTACCCAAATGTTCATAGCAGCATTATCTATAACACTCAAACAAGATGGAAACAAGCCGGGCATGGGGCACACACCTGAAATCCCAGTACCTGGGAGGCTGAGACAAGAAGATTGCAGGGTCAAGGACAGCTCAGCAACTTAACCAGACCTCCTGCACCTGGCTTAGAATGCTCATTCTTATTGCTGGAAGCATTGTGTGGATAGTCCCTATTTATATATTCGGGCTACTGCTGGTGGTCATGTGGGCAGCTTGCTGGCTTTACTATTACAAATAGAGGTTCTGAGCCGGGCGTGGTGGCGCACACTTGTAATCCCAGTACTTTGGGAGGCGGAGACTGGAAGATCCGGGTTCGCGGCCAGCCTCAGCTCTCTCCCCCTCTCTCTCTCTCTCCCTGTCTCTCTCTCTCTCTCTCTCTCTGTCTCTCTCCCTAGTGAGGCCCTCTGCAACTTCGTGAGACCCGGTTTCAAAATAAAGTATTAAAAAAATAGGGCCGGGGGTGTAGTGCGGAGGTAGAACGCCCCTGGGTTCAATCCCCGGTACCGCAAAAAAAAAAAAAAAAAAAAAATAGAGCTTCTGAACACTCTGGTCTATGTCCTTTGGCCGACACACACACACACATTTCCATGCAGGGATCTGTGGGTCCCCGGGCATCCTATATTCAGCTCTGGGAGATGGATTCTTAGTTGACGTCACATCGACTTTGCTCCTATTTGCTGCCTCCTGGGTCGCCCCTTGCTTCCCTCCTTGCAGGTGGGTCCACGGCCGGCATCTTCCACTCTGTTGCACGCCAGGCGGGCCTCCCAGGCCTTGGGTGGGGAAGTGAAGCCCAGGTCAAGGGGACTAGGCAGGAAGGGCAAGCAGGGTACACTTGTGGTCCTTCATCTCCAGAATTTTCTCAGGGGGGCAGAACTATAAAGGGAGCCCCAGAGTGGGTTGCAGTCAACTGCGAGGAGGGGGAGCGATTAGGGGGGATCCGGTGAGCTTTTTTTTTTTTTTTTTTTTGAGAGGGTCTTGCTAGTTGCCCAGGCTGGTCTGGAACTTGGGATCCTCCTGCCTCAGCCTCCCAAGTTGCTGGGACTACAGGCCTGCGCCAGGCACCCAGCTTCAGGATTTTATTTATTTATTTTTTGTATAGGGAATTCGACCCAGGCACATTCTACCTCTGAGCTACATCCCCAGCATTTTTTTTTTTTTTAAGTTTGAAACAGGGTCTTGCTAAGTTGCTGAGGGGGTCTGGCTATGTTGCTGAGGCTGGCCTTGAACCTGAGATGCTCCTGTCTCAGCCTCCCCAGTACTGGAATTCTAGGCATGCGCCACCACGCCTGGCCCAGTTTGAGTGTTTCCATGGTTGCAGCTGAGCAGGAACTAAGCTTGCACATTCAGACAATGTATTTTTGTGGGTCTTTGTTCCTCAGCTTAATGCTCCATGAAAAGAGGCCCATTGTGAAGCGGAGGGTTGACCGGGTGGGAGTCAGCAACGTGCAGTGTGGGTGGGTGGGGCCTGGCAGATGGAGGCTCCGGCAGGCTCTGAGCCTCCACTGGGGGTGGGCGCGCCCATGCTTTTGAAAGGAGAGCTGCTGATGGGACTCCCCTTCACCCCGTTCAATGTCTGGTGCTGGGAGATGGTGAAATATGTCTTTGGTCCTCCTGTTTCCTGCCATACAGCTTCTGAAGTCGTATGCTGATTGGCTGGTGGCTGGCAGCCCCCGGGAAGCTTCAGCATCGGCGCAGTCACCTGGTCACCAGAAAGATGAAGACCGAGTGAGAGGGTTGGGACTTTCAGGCCTCGTCCCTTAACCTCCCGGGAGGAGAGAGGGGCTGAAGGTTCAGTTGATGGCCAGTGAGCAACGATGGAATCAATCATGCCTCCCTAATGAGGCCTCCCTAAAAACCCAAAGGGATTTGCTACTCCTGAGTAAATTTCTATGTCTTTGAAACACACACACACACACACACACACACACACACACACACACACACGGACAAGTTGTTTTGGGGGAGCTTCTTCTGCAAGCCGAACACGTGGAGGTTCCTGGGGGGCACATGGACCTGACAGGGCACGGAAGCACCTGCTCTGTCCCTTCTCCCCGTGTCTCTGCATCTATATCCTTTAATTAATTAATTAATTAATTAATTAATTTATTTGCAGTACTGGGGGTTGAACCCAGGGGCATTCTACCTCTGAGCTACACTCCCAGCCCTATTTTTTATTCTTTATTTTGAAACACGGTCTTGCTAAGTTGCGGAGGGCCTCACTGAGTGGCTGAGGCTGGCCGTGAACCCGGAGCCTCCAGTGTCAGCCTCCCAAGTACTGGGATTACAACAAGCATGCACCAACATGCCTGGCTATATCCTTTAAATAAGCCAATAAACATATTTCTCTGAGTTCTGTGAGCTGCTCCAACAAATTATCCAACCCAAGGAGGGGCAGTGGGAGCCTGATTTGTTGTAGCCAGTGTGTTAAAAGTAAAGGTAAGACCATGTGGGGCCAGGCACGGTGGCGCATGCCTATAATCCCAGTACTTGGGAGGCTAAGATAGGAGGATTGCAGGTTTGAGGCCAGCCTAAGCAACTTAACAAGATTCTTAGCAACCTAGCAAGACCCTGTTTCAAAATAAAAAATAAAGCCGGGCGTGGTGACACATACCTATAATTCCAGTACTTAGGAGGCTGAGACAGGAGGATTACAGGTTCATGGCCAGTCTCAGCAACTTAGTGAGGCCCTCTGCAACTTAGTGAAACCCTGTTTACAAATAATAATAATAATAACAATGACAATAATAATAATGATAATAATAAAGTAAAATAGGGCTGGGGTGTAGCTCAGAGGTAGAATGTCCTTGGGTTTAATCCCCAGTACCACCAAAAAAATAGAAAAAAAAAGTGCAGGGGTTGTAGCTCAGGGGCTCAGCACCCTTAGGTTCGATCCCCAGTACCCCCCACCACACCACCTGGGGCTTGTGACTGGCCCTCAACTGTAGGAGGTGAGGCGGCTCCAGCTAGGGACAGAGCCGAGCTGGGTTACAGGACACCCAGCTGGCGGCCACTGCAGACGGATCTCCTGTTTGGTGTTGGGGAAAGAGCCGCACATCTGTCAGAGCGCATGGTGAGTGCCGTAGGAGACACGAGTTTGTTTTTTCCCTCTTCTTCCAGTTATTGACAGGAGCTTTCCTGCGCTCTCCCTCTCAAAAACCCTGGGTGATCACACGCTGAGCGTCGGGCATCCTTTCTCTGGTTTCTTGTTGCTGGGAAGGCTCTTGTCATTTTTATTTTTAGTGGTATTGGGGGTTGAACCCAGGGGCATTCTACCTTTGAGCTATGCCTCCAGACCTATATTATTTTTATTTTGAAACGGGGTCTAAGTTGTAGAGGGCCTCGCTAAGTTGTTGAGGCTGACATTGAACCTCCTGTTTCAGCCTCCCAACTACTGAGATTACAAGCGTGCACCACCACACCCGGCTTCTTGTCGTTTTTGAGTGGCGAGTGCTGGCTGGGAATCCCAGCCTCATGCTACAGCAGGCGGAGCGCTCCACTCGCAGTGCTCACCCCCATCTCATTCCCACACCGCTCTGTGATACCGAGACCACTCTTGTCCCATCGAGGCAGAGGAAGAAATGGAAGCTTGGGAGGTTAAGGCTCAGGAGCCAGGCTCATTCCAAAGCCCAACTCTCCACCTCCTCCAGTACCGTCCCTCTGGGCCCCTGTAACAGAAGGCCATAGTTGACTCAGCCAGGCCAACGACCTGCCACCCGAGGGCTGGGCAGATGTGCTGCAGGTGACAGGAGGCACCAGTCCCTCCATCCTGGCTCCCCAGGACCAAGGAGCCCAGGGAGTACGTCTAGGAAAAGGCTTTTGAGTGTGTCAGAGGTGAGCACAGGGGGCCGGCAGGTTACCTAGCGCTGTGGCACCTTTGAGCTTTCCCGCTGCCAAGCTCAGTGTCAGTGTAAGGAAACGTGGAGCTCAGAGAGCTCAGGCAGCAGGCACCGGCCTGTTAGACACATGTGCAGGAGTGTGGCCGAGGTGGCGGTGAGCTGGGTCTGCCAGACTCCAGCTCCTGCGTCCTCTCCACGGCGCTCCCTCTGGCAGCAAACTGACAGTTGCAGCTCCCTCCTGCTGAGCCCGCAGTGAGGGGTCCCTCCATTGTTAGAGGGGGTCCCTGTACAGAGGTTCAGGATTCTGGGCAATCCTTCCTTTCCATGACAACCAATTCCAGATTTTCAGGAGTGGCATGGTGTGGTCCAGCAGTGACCTGGGTCGCCTGGCCGTGTCTCAGAATCACCTGGGGATGTGGTTAGATGCAGATTCCTGGTTCCCTCCTGTGACTCAGAATCTTCAGGGACAGGGCCCAGGGACCTGGTTTTAACCGAGGACCCCAGGCGATGCTGTCCACATCGGAACACCTGGCCCTGCTGTATTCTCAGGCAGGAGGGCAGGTGACATGTGCGCCATCTCTTGCTGTCACGTCAGCCTGTGATTGTACAGTGAAGTTTCCATGGTGCCCGTGGAAGCGGGAAGCCGGGCAAGGCGTCTGCCTTTGCAGTTTTGCAGGAGGTCAGAGTTCTGGCCCCTGAGCCTCGGCTAGGGCTCGCTATGGGATAAGATTTTTGCAAAACAGCTGTGTTTATCTCAGCTTTAATTCCTGTTTTGGGGAGCTTATGTGTTTCATTGTCTGACTACAGGCTGCCGTGCTCACAGACACCCTGAGTCACCGTTTTCTTCTCTGTCACATTCCATGAGCTCTGGGACAGCCACCTCTGGCTCCAAGAAATGCTGCTGTGGGGCTTTCTGGCAAATACCATCGCTTCTCTGAACGGGACACTTCATTTTTCTTTTTTGTAGTGCTAGGGATTGAACCCAGGGGCATTTTACCTCTAAGCTACACCCCTTTTATCTTGAAACAGGGACTCACTAGGTTGCTGAGAGCCTCTCTAAGTTGCTGAGGCTGGCTTCGAACCTGCAATCCTCCCGTCTCCACCTCTCAAGTACTGGGACTAAAGGTGTACACCACCATGCTGGCCTGGACACTTCATTTCATAGTTTCTCTCACAGCTGGTAGAGGACTGGGGTAGGCCAGCTTGACAGCTTCTCTTCAGAAAGGACTACAAAGGGGCAGCAACGGGGCAGAGGCAGGAGCTGGATTGGGCCCCGTGTCAGGGTTCATATCTGGCCTCTCCATCAAGAGTGACTTGACTTTTGCCGGGTGTGGTGGCACATGCCTGTAATTCCAGCACTTGGGAGGCCAAGAAAGGAGGATCGCAGGTTCAAGGCCAGCATGTGGAAACTTAAGTGAGACCCTGTTTCAAAAGAAAAAAGAAAAAAGGGCTGGGTATGTGGCTCAGTGGTAGAATGACCCTGGGTTCGATCCCCAGTATCACAAGCACACAGAAATAAATGACTTGCAGCAAGTTATGACTTAATCTGACCATCAGTCTCCTCACGGGTAAACAGGGAGAGGACAGTTCCCTCTTCATACTGCCACAGAGGACGCGACCCTGTGAACCAGCACTGAGCCCGGTGCCCCGCCGCAGGCAGCCCTCAGTCCAGGTGTTACTAGGGAAGGCAGGGTCAGGCGTGGGGACTGAGCTCTACGGCAGGGCATGGGTAACTTTGGGGTGGCCCTGTCTTCAGCCTGCTTGCCTGTCCCTGCCTGCTGTGCTTCAGGGGCGCCACTCTAACCCACCGGCCTCAGTGACAAGTCTGTGCAGCCTTTGGGCGAGCCCCCTTCGTCCAGGCTGTCGGCTGAGCCCCACAGCCGTCATTCTGAATCCATCCCCTTCCCAGCCTGTGCGCTTCTCAGGGACAGAGAACTTGGGGTTCGTCTTAGCAGACGCAGGGCTTGCATCGTCTTGGCCCAAAGGGAATGTTGGTGGGAGGCCTGAGCCTCGGATGCTTAGGTGGAAGGGACCACGATTTGGTCCACTCTGCCTTCATCCCAGGCCGCTGGCTGTGGAGGCCGGGCCCAGGGTGTCTCAGTGGAAACCCGTGGGCGCGGCCGTGGCATGCTGCTGGAGATGAGAGCCCGTTAGTTCCGAATAACCCACGTGCCACAGAATTGGGGAAGTAAGATTTGCATTCAGGACAGATGAGAATACATGGGGAAAAGGGCAAAGTACAAGAAGTAGAGTTATCCCGATCATTGCCACCACCCCACCCTCCGCACTCACACACCCTGGAGTGTGGAAGATCTACAAGCACAAACTCGGGAGCGGGCACGGGTGGGGAGGGGACGCTGTTGTCAAGGCCCCAGGACATGGGCGCCTGCTGCTGCCCTCGCCCTGTGCCCTTGAGCAGCTCACTCAGCTCCGTGGCCAATTTCCTCCTGTGAAAACGTGCCTGCCAACGACACCCCTCACAGAAGACCGAACACCTGTAAGGGAATGTGGGCCTGTCACCGAGAGCGCGGCGGGGTGGAGACCAGAGCTAGCCGCATGGCCTGCATCCCTGCGCAGATGGGCCAGCTGCTCTCCAGGGGCTCAGTTAGTTTCAAACCGTTCCAGGCTGAAAGCCATGTGTCACCCAGCGGGAAATGACATCTTGTGAGGAGCTGGGAAGCTGGCCACCCTGCTGCCTGGATACCCAGGCCACAGTCAGCCACTCCCAGAAATATCCCGATGGAGCCGGGCGTGGTGCACGCCTGTAATCCCGGTACTTGGGAGGATGAGGAGGATGAGACAGGAGGATAGCAGGTTTGAGGATGGCCTCAGCAAGTAGTGAGACTCTCCTCAACCTAGCAAGACCCTGTTTCAATAAAATAAAATAAAATAGGGCTGGGGGTGTAGCTCAGAGGTAGAATACCCCCGGGTTCAATCCCTAGTACCACACACACAAAAAGAAATAGCCTGATGGAAAGTCATGGCTTCCCCGCCAAAGCCTTTCCCCAGCCTCGCGATGTTTGTAGGGTTTAATTTCATCTTGCTTTGTGAACAGATACTGAATCTACCAGCTTTCCTGAAGGCACACACAAGGGACACGGAGACCATGTCCCTTGTGTCTCTCTGGCGCCATCGTGGTCTCTCTGGCGAGAGCGTCAACAGCACTGTGTTCCACGTGGTGGGAATCCTAAGAATGGTGTTGGAACTGGAACCACTTGTGTGTACTGCAGACTTGGCGACTTTTGCACCATGAATCCCAGCCTCATTTCCTAGCTTGGTGAGAGGCCCGTGCCTCTGCCGGGGTTCCTGGGAACTGCTGAGCTGCCGCAGACAGCACTGGGGCCTGAATCGGCCCGACCACGACAGTCACCGGGCGGAGGTGCTCAGGGCACCGCGGGGCACTCAGCGCTTTGGTTGCATTAGGTGTGTGATCCTTGAGACACACAGGGACCGTTCCCTTCACGTGAAAAGGGACAGAAGTGGGTGCAGTGGAGGTGGGGACGGGAGGGGCCCAAGCGCTGAGGTCCATCATTGGTAAGCCAGGGACCATGCTGCACACTGTTATGTACAGAGAGCAGGAGCTCATGAGTCCCTGGTAAAACCAACGGAGCGCTGATTCTCTCCAGTCAGAGGAGGAGTGGGAGACTCACAAAATGGTCTGATCGCAGTTGTTGGGGGTCAACTGAGAATATGTTTATTTAAAAGCAACTTTAAATATTAAAAAAGTAGAAAGGAACACATACAGTACTGAAACTGTCACATTAAATACATGTGAAATGAAAGGTGTACTGATGTTTGATGGTAACATCCAGATGAGAATTCAGAACCAGTGGCACTATGGGATTCCTGTACAACATGTTGAAGTACTAGGCAGTAAAAAAATAAATAGCAATTGCTGTTCAACAGTAAAATAAGACACACACACTATTTGTAGAACATTACTTTCTCCTCTGGGGGGAAAAGAACTAATTTTTTATTTTTTTTGTAAGGTTCCCATACCTTCAAAATACTATATCATGTACAAAATGGCAGATCGTGGCTCACTGAGTTTTTAGAACAAGACCAGATTTAATCTCAACATGATCTCCAATGATATTTCTGTCTTGTTTTCCTATGTCCCACAGTAAGCTCGATGGGAGAGAACTTAAATCCTTGATGGAAAACAAACGCCAAACCAGGAAAAAAAAAAAAAGGTATGAAAAGACCATTTGTGTGAGTTGCTGCAACAGGGGAAAAGAACGAACGTCGATTACACGTGTCTTTAGAGATGCAGCCTTCGTGTTTCTTTAACTGGTTAATTTTCAGATCAGTTGAAAATAGTCTAGGTCACAAAAAAGAATGGCTCTTTAATGTAACTTAAAATGTGCGAATGAACCGGGACATGGGTGACCTGACATCAACTCCCTGTCCTACACCAGCGTGGCTCTGGTGCCGAGGCTGCTGGCGCTGCCAGTCACGTGCCAACAGACAAGGACCAGGGCCTCGTGCTCGGGTTTAGCGTGGGAATGCTCGTGTGCCTTGACACGGAGGAAGCAATAGCTTATAATCGGCTTCCACTGGCAGCTGATTAAATGTTTTGCAGGTATGCCATGCAAGGTTTATTTTTCAGGTGGCTATTCACAATTTTCACAGGAACCACTTGAGCAGAACTAAATATTTACTGAGCACTGTGACCATGAAAGAGGACTTTTCCTATGAGATTGGTGGGGAATTGTGCTTCTGTGAAATCACTGTTTCTCATTCATTGCTAAGATTATCTACTTAAAAATATTAGTCTTCTGCACTGTTGCCAAAAGGGCAGTTTAAGCAAATGTAACGCCAGAATGACACATGAGCCTCGGAATCAGAGAACAGCCCCACCAACTGGAGTACAACCATTGTATTCTCCAGAATTCAGAATAATGTCGAAGCTCGAAATACAATGTTCCTAATGGTCTAACAAGTATGGCTGGGATGAAAACAAAAACGAGATAGAGACAGAGAGACAGAGACAGACACACACACACACGCCTCACAGGGAGAGAGCTTTTCCACAGTGCAATTCATAGCAGCGTTCCAAAACTCGGTTATGAACTGACTTGAAGGGGACATGTCCATTGGAGAGAGATTAAGATTGGGGAGATTTATCTATAACTGGGGTTTAAGAAAGTGAATAGAAAAAGAAAAGCTTGGTTCCAGCACTTGGATTCTACACTGGAATAACTGTGTGGAAGCATTGACAATTAAATTCTTTATCTTTTAAAAGTTTAAATTTATCCAAGAACAAAACTAAGAAAATAATTTAAAAGCGACACTTTAGATGCTTCAACACAATTGAGGGGTGTGATTCATAATACAATATGCAAATTCATACAGAAGGCCAAATGACTGACTAGAAACAAATATTGTTGCAACCTTATAATTTCTGCTTTAATGGCAATCAAGTTTAAAAAATGTACAGTTCAACTTATTCATACTATTTATTCCTTTATAAAAGGCAGATTTCAGGTAAGCTTCTAGATGCATGCATAATGTAGAGGCTAATATTTTCTGGCAGTCCTTGGTTCCTGAAAGTTGAACTTCATCAGACGTGTTTAAACTTTTGTCAAAATAGTCATGAAGGATATGTTATTTTTGCATAATGAGGTAATATCTCAGGGGCGGGCACTCATCATCATCAGACAGTGTAAATCCACTTGTCTACACTTGCATGAGGCTGTGTGCATTGTAAAATGCCACAAACAGTTTTGGGTCAGTGAATATTTGTTGAAGGAATAACACTTACATTGAACTGAGCACTTTTCTGTAATAAATACCAAAGTAGGTTTTTGTAGCTGTAAACTGTGTACACAGATAACTACAGGCTGGTCTGTCATGGAGCTAACTAGGAGTTTCACCTGGAGAACAGAACCCACCTCTTCGCTAATGTTGCATTTTCAGTAACACAATTGAGAATACTGCATTGTAAGGAACAGAGAGTCAATTCTATGCCCTTCAACGGTTGCCGGAGACCACTTCTACTTGCAAAGCCAGCAGTTCCTATACTTCTGTTTCTTGTTTGTTTGCTTGTAAAACAGCATAGAGAGAGAGATGTAAGTGCTAGATGCCAAGAATGGCTTTGGCAAACCAGTAAGGCGCGCCGGGTCCCGAGGCCACCCTAATACTGGCAAAGGCAGAAGACCACAGGATATTTACAGTACATACTATATTCCCTCCTGAAGTGGCCCTTCCATGAGCTTCTTATTCTGTAACAGCAGCTATATACACATTGTGCACAGGGTTACAGGGAGGCAGCAGTCTTGCATGAAGGATGTAGACAACCGTAAGGTTCTGCTTTTTGCTAGTCGGATAGGATGTGAACAAAGGACACTGGAAAAACCCCTTTCCTTTCAGGCTGTCCTTCGATGTGCCCAATCTGCAGGGAAAAAAGAGAGTGGTCAGGCGGCAGGCAGCTGCCCTGGGACATGTCCGGGGGTCAGAGCCTGCTGGAGTCTGCCCATGGACCTGGGGCGGAATCCCGGGCTCTCCCTTCCCGAACCTTCAGTGAACCACAGAAGGTTAAAGGATCTGAACTATGTAACAAAGCAACAACAGAGCAGAAGACCAGCTTACATATGTGCTCTGCACTTCTGCATGGATGTCACCATCACACAGAGCACAGGGAGGTGGAATAACCTGACCACGGCCTGCCAGAGCCCATGATCTGAGCCTGGGTGAGTGCTGCCTTTCCAGCTGCAGGACCTTAGACCACCTTGCTTAGCCTCTCATTTGTTAAAAACCAAAACAATAAAAAACAAAACAAAAACGAAAACCTTCTTCCTAGGCTTGCATGCTTACTTTAAAAAGAACACACACACACACACACACACACACACACACACACACACACACACGTACCAATCACTTGTCTTCTGGTTACTACAGGGGAAAGGATACTGTGAATGTCTGAGATTGGTGGCAGCCTATGACAATTTTGTTGTCTGCTACATAAGCCTGTGAGCTAGGGTTATCCGCAAAACGTTTTCTGGATATCTCAATTAGGTCAGTATTAATTGCATTAAAGGAAATCTTATCATGAGGCTTCAACAGAAAGAATAAGAATACCATGGACATTGGCTTTAAATGTCAAATATACAAAGGTGGTCTAAGCGCCGGACAGAATCAGCCAGGCAGGGCTGGCTCCCCTCTTCCCTCCAGGAAGGACCGGCGGTACAGAGCGCTGTGTCCAGCCCAGGACTGGTTCCTTGATTTCCAGGTTTGTGACCGTGGGGCAGGGGAGGGTCCCTGCTACCGGCCTCCTTATCTGAGAAGTGCAGTTAAGACCTGGCCTGCTAAGCCGGGTGAGTTGGCGCATGCTTATAATCCCAGTACCTGGGAGGCTGAGACAGGAGGATCTGGGTTTGTGGCCAGCCTCAGCTACTTAATGAGACCCTGTTTCAAAAGAAAGAATAAAAAATAGGGCTGGGGGTGTAGCTCGGGGGTAGAATGCCCCTGGGTTCAATCCCCAGTACTGCAAAAAAAAAAAAAAAAAAAAAAAAGACCTGGCCTGCTCACCGACCTCATGGTCTTAGTTGGAATCACGCAGCGAGAGGGCTGTGAGTGCTAGGCCACTGTTGGGACATGTGGCGACATCTGTCTGGCTGGCCATGTGCTGGCGGCCCCAAGACTCTCCCCCAAGGACAATGCTAGAAACACCAGTGAACACTCTCCTCTGCCCCCAGGGGTCTCTGCGGGACTCACCAGCTTCTTACCAAAGAACATGATGTTGATCATAACAGTATTAATAGATTAAAAAGTGAGTTGTGACATCCTTGTGAGGTAGGATGAATCATGTCCCTGTTTTTCAGAGGAAGCAGGTGTATAGGAGGGCCATGTCTTGCCCAAGGCCACAGAGCTGGTGACTGACGCCAGCTGGAGACTCCAGGGTCCCTCTCCTTGTCACCATCCTAGGTTGGCTCTGACAGGCTGCATGTTGGGAGCAGACCCAGCTGCCAACAGACAGGCTGGAAGCGCCTGGGCACATCCCGGGTCGTCCTGCCCAGGAGAGGAGAGCGAGCCCTCGTCGCTTCAGCCCCGTGTTTTTTTTTTTTTTTTTGCAGTACTGGGGATTAAACCCAGGGGCGTTCTACCTCCACGCTACACCCCCGGCCCTATTTTTTTATACTTTATTTTGAAACTGGGTCTCACGAAGTTGCAGAGGGCCTAAGGAGAGAGAGGGAGAGAGAGCGAGAGAGACAGGGAGAGAGAGAGAGAGAGAGACAGCTGAGGCTGGCCGTGAACCTGGATCCTCCGGTCTCTGCCTCCCAAAGTACTGGGATTACAAGCGTGCGCCACCACGCCCGGCCTCAGCTCCGTGTTTCTTAACCTCAGTGCTATGGGCGTTCTTTCCTATGGGCTCCCCTGAGCACCGCAGGATGTCAGGCACCCCTGGCTTCCACCCACTGCATGCCCACCGCATCCACCTCTCCCAGGTCCCTGCAATCAAAATGTCTCCAGGCAAAACTGCCCCCTCTGAGAATCGCTGCTTTGGCCCAAGCAAAAACCCACCGTCCCTACATGCCAAGGAAAGAAATGCCAACGGTGGGTGTGTATGTATGCGACAAGGAAGCGGATGTGTTTCTTTTTTTTTTTTTTTGTGGTACTGGGGATTGAACCCAGGGGCGTTCTACCTCCGCGCTACACCCCCGGCCCGGCCCGACCCTTTTTATACTTTATTTGAAACCGGGTCTCATGAAGTTGCAGAGGGCCTCACTAAGGAGGGGGGGGGGGGCTGAGGCTGGCTGCGAACCCAGATCCTCCAGACTCCGCCTCCCAAAGTACCAGGATTACAAGCGTGCGCCACCACGCCCGGCTGCGGATGTGTTTCTGTGCAGCGGCAGGTCTGCTGGCCGAGCTGCACCTTGGCCTGGCAGTTCCCACAGGGAGACAGTCCCTGGGCAGCCAGGGATATGTGGCCGTGCTTGCAGGCCCTTACAACCTGATACCCACAAGGGCTTCTAGTCTTCAAAAAGATCTCTGGGGCGGAAAGGGTGCCTCTCCTTCCCCACTACTGGGTAGAAGGTTTTAATGTAAAAGGAGTTTTCATAGATATTTTTATTTAATCTTCTAAAATCATGGGAGGAAGGTACTATGGCTCCCCTTTACAAAGATAGACCTGAAGACTGGATTAAGGATTGAGTCTAGCCAGATGCATTGGTGCACATCTGTAATCCCAGTACTTGGGAGGCTGAGACAGGAGGATCATAAGTTTGAGGCCAGCCTCAGCAATTAGTGAGACCCTATTTCAAAAAAACCCCAAAAGAGCTGGGTGTGTAGCTCAGTGGTAGAGAAACCTTGGGCTCAATCCCCAGTACCAAAAAAAAGAAAAAAAAAGATTGAGCTCTGGGGATAGTGCCAAGGTGAACAAAGTACACAGAACTTTGGGTTGGCTCAAGGCCAACTTGGAATCTTTTTTTTTTTTGTGGTACTGGGGATTGAATCCAGAGTCATTCTACCTCCAAGCTTCATCCCAGCCCTATTTTATTTTGTATTTGGTAACAGGCTTGTGCTAAATTGCTGAGGCTGATCTCAAACCTACGATCCTCCTGTCTCAGCCTCCTAAGTTCTGGGATTACGGGTGTGCATCACCACGCCTGGCTCAACTCCGAATCCTGACTTCGCCTCCTTTTTATCTGTGCGGGACCTTGGCAATGGGCTTGGGTTTCTTGGCTTTCGTTTTACAACCGAAAAATTAGAAAACACAAGGCACAAGGTTGTCGCATGGTACCATGGGAAAAGCACAGACATATGCTAATTTCCTTGACCCATTTTTGGAGCAGTAAGTGTTTTCCTTGCATATGCTCTAGTGACAGAAAAGAATAAATGCGAAAGGCCGCTGGGTAGGTGGCGCAGCTCGCAGGATCCCGGTGCGGGAGGGTGCCCTCTGACTGACTGCCGGGTCTGCCAGGGCACGTTTGATGAATGAGTGAAGGAAGGGGATGGTGTCTGTACATACCCACCACTCCTGGTCCTCTTCCCCCGTGACAATGATCACTTCTCCCTCGATGAACGTGAGCTCGTCATCATTGTCCGCCTGGCAGTCATAAATGGTCTTCACGCGCCTCACTTTATTCTTCCCCTTTAATAAAAAATACCAGGTTTTAGCTGAAATAATTTGAAGGTCTAAAAGGGCACAGTGCTTCCAGCCAGTGACTTAACCTCACCGAGCCCTGAGTTCAAGTGTGCGTGAGTGTGTGTGTGTGTGTGTGTGTGTGCGCGTGTGGGGTGTCTGCAGGTGCCCAGGGTACCATGTGCTCTCGAGGAATGACAGACCCTTCCTCCACTGGCACCAGGCTAGTGCCCACGTTGGGGGTCAGGCGTTGCCAAGTTATTTTCACTAGTAAGCAAACAACGCGGGGAGGGACCAAAATTCATCTTCACTAAAGCACACGCAGCTGGCGCTCTGCCCTCCCCCACCCACAACATCGGCTTGCAGAAATGACAGCAGAGTCTAAAAATGTTTTTAGGAAACATGATGTAAAGCGAAATGTGCAGCTTCCGCACAGTGAATGTGCAGCATCAACACATTTCTCAGTCCCCTCATGCAAAACAGCAGGTCAAGACACGCTGCTAAACCCAGCAGGATCAGCCTGGCTTGGGAGGATTCTGTGCTGGTCCCGAAACAGCTGTAATTTTTGACCAGTTTTGACTTGGGCTTTTATTGGCTGGACTTCCAATTCTTTGCAAACAGGAAGATGGAAGTAGAGACATCACCTTCTAAAGAATCCTGTTAGCACCCAGGTAATTAAAGAGCAATAAAGCAGCAGGCTGTTTCCTTTACAGTGTTTTGGGTCAAGAGACTTTTCCTTTCTGCCTCTGGGTTCTCCCTCACACCCAATGATCCAGCTGTGCCCTGAGCCCCCCTGGGGTGCACCAGTGGGCTCTTGGAATCCTGGAAGAGCTGTGGCAGCAGCAGATTTTCATCCCAGTGCTGACTGAGCAACCAAGAAGGCCCATCATGTGTTTATTTATCATGGGAAGAATTAAATGAGATGATACGACTACAAAACATGAAGCGTGAACTGGCATTCTGCACACATCAAAAGTCTGGTGAGGCCGTCAGGGGTGTTTGGGAATCGTGGGAGAGTCCTCTTGAGAACAGCAAAAGTATTTATGCTACTAACCATGGTGGTCTCATATCCATGACAGGATTATTATTTTTTTTTTTACCTTTCCTTTAGTATTGATGTGATACACTTTTTTTGTTGTTGTTATTGTTTTGCAGTGTTGGGACTAAACCCAGGGCCTTGCTCATGCTAGGCAAGTGCTCTACTGTTGAGCTACATCTCCAGCCTGTTTTTTAAAAATTTTGAGGCAGGGTCTTACTAAATTGCCAGGGCTGGCCTGGAGTTTGAGATCCTCCTGCCTCAGCCTCCCGAGTTGCTGGGAATATAGGTATCATCACCATGCCTGGACTGGTGCACTTTTTTTTTTGGTATTGGGGATTGAACCCAGGGGCATTCTATCTCTGAGCTACATCCCTAGCCCTTTTCACTTCATTTTGAAACAGGGTCTTGCTAAGCTGCTGAGGGTCTTGCTAATTGCTGAGGCTGTCCTCAAACCTGCGATCATCCTGTCTCAGTATCCCAAGTACTGGGATTACAGGTGTGTGCCATTATGCCTGGCTTGCCTGATACATCTTTATTGTAACTTTGTCTTATAATAAACTGTGAGTGGGGCAGAGCTGTCATGTGTAGTGTGAGGACTTCAGGTTCTCCCGTGACTGTACTCCTCCACCTGAACTGCTAGTGCTTTATGGGGCTCAGCCATGTGCAGGAGAGACAGCCTGTTACATCTCCCTGGAGAACCATGTTTCCACAAAGATTGTGGAGGGAAACCATTTTATATTAACATAAAGATGATGGATTATACAGTAGGAGACATTTCACGAAAGTGGTGAAAGGTTGAGACTTCTAGAGCATTGCTTCTGGAAGTCTCTGGGCTTTTCCTGCAGGAAGAGGCAGTGACAGCACTGAGTTAGCAGATACTCAATTTCCCCTGGACGCTCCATCTCAAGGGCCCTTGGTAAGAGCTCCACTGTTGAGTGCGTCTGCTATGAGCCACTACGTGCTGCTCTGGTCACTGTATGTCTATGAGCTTGGTATTATATTAACTTCTTTTTGTTTATTTATTTTTCATTTTTATTTTTTTGTGGTACTAGGGATTGAACCCAGGGGCATTCTACCTCTGAGCTACACCCCAGCCCTATTTTTATTCTTTATTTTGAAACAGGGTCTCACGAAGTTGCGGAGGCCTCACTAAGTAGCTGAGGCTGGCCGCGAACCCGGATCCTCTGGTCTCAGCCTCCCAAGTATTGGGATTACAAGCGTGCGCCACCAGGCCCGGCTCTTCTTTTTGTTTATGAGGGAACAGGCTCAGAGGAGCCATGTGACTATGTTAGGCACTGAAGCCGGGTCTTGTAAGCCAGGGCACAGAGGTGCAGCGGGTCCCGGGAGCAGTCTCCTGCGATGTCCTGAGTAATGGGGAGTGCGTGCTCTCCTGCCAACTTTCAGAGAGCAGCGGAGGGCTGTGAGAGCCTCCGCGGTGGCGCCCACCCACCGTGTTGATTTTCCTGGGCAGCGGGACGGGCGTCTCTGGCAGGGTGGGCGTGAGGTCGTTGGAGTCTTCAGACGCTTGCTTCTGAATGGCATCTCTGGACTGCATGTTTGGGGACAGATCCACTGGGTGTGACTTCTGCGTCACATCAGAGGGTTGCTGGGCCTTGGGCGAGACGTCGCCCGTCTGGGACTTTGCCAGCAGGTCTCCCAGCTGTGGTTTGGGGGGCAGGTCCTTCATCTGCGGTTTGGGGGGTAAGTCTGAGAGCTGGGGCTTGGGTGGCAGGTCGCCCAGCTGTGGCTTCGGGGGCAGTTCTCCAGGCTTAGGTGGCAAATCTCCAATCTGGGGCTTGGGGGCTAGTTCTGTGGGCTTCGGGGGCAGGTCTCCAGGTGGTGGCTTTTGGGGTAACTCTGCCAACTGTGACGATTTCTGGAAAATCTCAGGCGGGACGTTGGCTTTGTCTAGGGAGAGATGATGGCTCGTTTCTGTTTTCCTTAGTGCCACTGTAGGAAACAATCAGAGAGGGAGGTCACTGGAACGGAATGGGGGTGGGACAGTGTCATCGTCATCTGAAAGAGGCAAAGCCACCTTGAACAGCGCTATCTCCAGTGAGCACTTAGAACGGAGCCACCCAGACCTGGCGGAGGCCGGGATGGCGTACATGGTTTAATGCTTCAATTTCATAAGAACAAGATGTCTGTAGTAATCCATAATTTTAAAAAACCCCACAAACATGATACGGTTTATAGAAAATTGGAACAGTTAAAAAGAAAACTTTACTACATGCCTTCCACCTAAATGTAGTCATTTTAAAAATTTTTATAATTTCCTTCTTGATTTTCTATGTATTTTCTATAGATATAACTCTTATCTATATACTGTTTTATTTTATTTTTATTTTTACTTTTTTTACTGGGGATTGAACCCAGGGGCATTCTACCTCTGAGCTACACCCCCAGCCCTATTTTTTTTTAATTCTTTATTTATTTATTTTATTTATTTATTTTTTTTGCGGTACCGGGGATTGAACCCAGGAGCGTTCTACCTCCGCGCTACACCCCCGGCCCTATTTTTTAAACTTTATTTTGAAACCGGGTCTCACGAAGTTGCGGAGGGCCTCACTAAGTAGAGAGAGAAAGAGAGAGAGAGAGAGAGAGCTGAGGCTGGCCGTGAACCCGGATCCTCCGGTCTCTGCCTCCCAAAGTACTGGGATTACAAGCTTGCGCCACCATGCCCGGGTAATTCTTTATTTTGAAACAGGGTCTCACCAAGTTGCAGAGGGCCTCACTAAGTAGCTGAGGCTGGCCGCAAACCCGGGATCCTCTTGTCTCAGCTTCCCAAGTACTGGGATTACAAGTGTACGCCACCACGCCCGGCTTATATACCGTTTTAGCAAGAGTATTTGCCTTGTTATTATGATTCTCTATTAGGAGTGCAAATGTAATTTTGAGGGGCATTCTATTCAATTCCACAGCTGTATTATAATTTATTTCCCCTTATTTTATGATTCATGCAATAAGTAAGACAAGTAAAAAGTTTCTTCTGTCACCTACACACCTCCCAAGTAATACACATTCACATGTGTGAAGGTACCATGTCACCTGCCCAGGGTTAACAGCTAGCGAGTGAAGAGTTGGCAGTGGTTCCCAGGTCTCCCCGATCTCGTGTCTAAGAGGGGAACAAATGGTACTTGGGGATCATAACAATATGTCTTCTGAAAGAGTTTTTTTTTTTTTTTGCGGTACTGGGGATTTAACCCAGGGGCATTCTACCCCTGAGCTACACCCCCAGCCTATTTTTTATTCTTTATTTTGAAACAGGATCTCACTAAGTTGCAGAGGGCCTCACTAAGTAGCTGAGGCTGGCTGCGAACCCAGATCCTCCGGTCTCAGCCTCCCAAGTACTGGGATTACAAGCGTGCGCCACCATGCCCGGCTAGTATATATATATTTTTAAGGAAATGCATACTGTCTTGCTAACCATAAATACTGGGTTTATAAATACCTTTCTTCATTTCACAGTATTAACTGGACGTCAACAATGTGCCAGGTGATACTCTAGGCATTTGGGACAGATCAATAAACAAAGGAGTTGAGACCTCTGTCCCCTGAGAGGGTGCAGTGACACTTTAACTACATGTGAATACAAAAAAGAGAAATCTTACCTTTCTGAGGTAGTTTAGGAAGAACTCTTGGGCCAAGGGCAGACTTAGCAGAACTGGTGCTAATTAATAAATAACAACCATTAGTGCTATAATAGTAAGAGTGATCTAGTATTCAAGGAAACCAAAGACATTTGCAGAATTTTCTAAAGAGTCCTTTCAAAATTTAACAAAATATTACAGACAATTTCCTGTATTTCAGTTTGTCTGGCTGGAAAAACAGAGGGGAAATATGAAAAAAAAAAAACATAAGTTGAGGAGTTTGACAAAGCTCAGTGTCTCCATGTCACAGCGTTTCCAGAGGTAATCATGTGTGGGAAAGCGCTTGGCGCCCTGCAAGTTGGGAGTCTAACACAGTACACCGAAGCCACCCTACAAAGCAGCCTTGTCGCCCCCACTTTCAGATAAGGAGACTGGGGCACGCGGGGCGTCACCAGCAGGCAGAAGGTCCCTAGGCCAGCCAGTGGTACAGGCGGAAGTTCAGCCCCAGCTCTGCGGGCACCGGCGGCCTCCCACTTCCTCCTCTACACCAGGCAGGCGCCCCGGTTCCCAGGCCTCCCGCCTGCCTGGCGTGGCCCTTTCTGGAGGACTGTAAATGAGGAGGGGAAAAACCGCGCAAGTCCCCAAAACAGAAGTCAGCACCGCGCTGTCTGACTAATCCAATGTGGCAGCAGCTGCTAGCCGGAAGCTGCTGTTTCCCTTTAACAGAGGCCGCGGCGATCCTCAGCGGACGCCAGGAGCACTGTGCACCTGAGCAGCGAGAGCAGCCAAGGGCTGAGCCACATCTGCCAAGAACCTTTCAGGATCTCTCCTGCGTCCTTTCCTGTCTCCCGATGTCCTGAGAGTTGGCTGCTTTTTCTTCTTTCTATCCTAACTGCATTGAAAAGAAAAGGAAGCTGGGTTTGGTGGCACACACCCTTAATCCCAGTACTTGGGAGGCTGAGTCAGGAGGATCAAAGGTTTGAAGCCAGCCTCAGCAACTTAGTGAGACTCTCAGCAACCTAGCGAGACCCTGTTTCAAACTTCTGTTCCCGCTCAGTACCCCTTCAACCTTGCTTTGGGGGCTTCCAGAGTGGGAAGAGTGGCACACAGGAAGCATGTGTAAAATGGTTTTTGTTTTGTTGGTACTGGGGATTGAGGCCAGGGCTGTTCTACCTCTGAGCTACACCCCCAGCTCTTTTTATTTTGAAACAGGGTCTTGCTAAGTTACCTCGCTTGCCTCAAACCTGTGATGCTCCCGTCTCAGCCATTCCAGTAGTGGGATTATGGGCATGCATCACCACGCTCAGCCCATAATCTGGGTTTTTTTGGTTATTGTTTTTGTTTTGTTTTTGGTACTAGGTATTGAACTCAAGGGCTTTCTACCTCTGAGCTACACCCCCAGCCCTTCTTATTTTTTATTTTGAAACAGGGTCTCCCTAAGTTGCTTAGGGTCTCACTAAGTTGCTAAGATTGGCCTTGAACCTGTGATCCTCCTGTCTCAGCCTCCCAAGTACTGGGATTACAGGTGTGCACCACTGCATCCAGCTCCATAATCTGTTTTTAAACATGGTCAGGCTGATTGCAAACTGGAGCCTCTGGGAGATGCCCTGAGTTTTCGGTCCCTCACCCCCTCTGCACACAGACTTGTGCACAGCACGTGCAGAAACACCAGCAGCTCTGGCCCTGTGCTCATTTCTAGTAGGAGGAAGCCCAGGCCCAGGCACATACAGTGTTGATCCAGAGACTTCAGGGAAGGAAGTTCTGAATCCCTAGGCTTGGCCACAGTAACATGCCCAGGAGTGACCGTGGGTTACACGTGCAGTTACACCAGTAACTGCAGCCATGTCTCCTATGAACGTGCTGAGGCAGAAACATGAGAAAATACATTCCAAAGATGTTGGGAGCAAAGCCGTCCAGCATGCACTGTTTCTTGTTCAGTGGTGGCTGTGTCTCAGCAGTGCTACCCTCCAGTCCCCAGGGCAGGAGGATTGCCAGGCGCTGAGGCAAGAGCAGGACAGAGCTGGGATAGAAGGAAACACGTGCATTTCATCTTTTTTTTTACTCTTTTTTGTTTGTTTGGTTGGTTAGCTCACTTGGCTTTTCCTTTTCTTTTTTCTTTTTGTGGTACTGGGGATTGAACCTAGGGGCATTCTACCTCTGAGTTATACCCCCAGCCCTTTTTATTTTTTGTTTTGAAATGGTCTCGCTATGTTGCTGAGGCTGGCCTCGAACCTGAGATCCTCCTGTCTCAGCTTCCTAAGTACTGGTATCACAGGCATGCACCACCACAGCTGGCCGAGGAGTATTTTTTTATTCCCAAATGTTCAAAAAGGGTCAAGAAGGAAATAACAAAATCACTCAAAATGCCAAAAATAAAAATTAAAACTCATTCTGACAGGAGTTTAGTTGCTGACCACTGTTGACTCTGCAGCCAGCAGGGCCATGAGGGCAGCTCCCTGCTGTCAGAGGGTGGAGAGGGCAGTGCGGCTGCAGACCTGTGCCAGGCCAGAGCAGTCCCTCACGGTCCAGCAGCGGCAAGAAATGTATATAGACTGCGAAATTTGGCTGAAACATGAGGACTGCAGGTTCGAGGACAGCCTCAGCAATGTAGGGAAGCTTTCAGTAACCTAGCAAGACCCTGTTTCCAAACAAAACAAAACAAAACAAAAGGAAAGGGGTGGGGGTATAGCTCAAGAGAACATTCACTTTCTCATTGTGACCCACACCGTTGACTGACCACTCTGAGCAGCACTGGGAAAGTAGCTAAAACCCATTTCTATAATTCTGTCCATTGCAACCATGAGCCTGTAGAAGAGGAAGCACTGAGGGGCTCACCTTGACTGTTGAGACAGCCCCTCAAACTTGTTCGCGGACTTACTTGAAGATGACGGACCCACATCGTTACCTGCAAGGAAATCAAGGAAAGTTGCATATTTATTTATTTTATTTATTTATTTATTTTTTGTGGTACTGGGGATTGAACCCAGAGGCATTCTACCTCCAAGTTATACTACCAGCCCAATTTTATTTCTTATTTGGAAGCAGGGTCTCACTAGGTTGATGAGAGTCTCACTACTTGCTGAGGCTGGCCATGAACCCGCAATCCTCCTGTTTCAGCCCGCCAAGTACTGGGATTACAGGCGTGCGCCACCATGCCCGGCAAGTTGCATCTTTAGACAGGGCAGTGCAAAGGAGAGATATATGGTTTTGGCAAACAGACTGGGTTCCAGAAAGGCATTGAGACCTAAGCCAGCATAGGATGCATTTCTGGCATTAAAACAAAACAAAACAAAATTCAGCACTGTTTTTGATGGTTTTTATTGCTAGTGGAGGAGTATGTCAAAGGGGTGGCAGCCTGCTTCTTGACAAGGCCTCTGAGGTCATAGGAACTGGGTAATGCCCCATTGGTTCAGGATCTTGTCCTTGGCTGGGGGCACAGAAAAATAACCCAGTAAAATGTCAAGTTCACCTAGAGGCAGCCACGCTGGGAGACTAACCCCTACCACTACGCTCAGTAGCAAACGGCTGCAGATCCTGTGGCTAAACGATGCATTTAAGAGTCCTGGCCACACGTCCATGTGCTCTTCATGAGGCCCCATTGTAATATTAATAATAGCGACTGCCATCTACTGGGCACATACTATGAGCAAGGTATTACGCCAAGTAACTCAAGGGAATTATGTTCATGAGAAATAGTCCCCCTCTCCATTTCATACGTGGTGACAGATGCAGAGAAGGAAAGCAACTTGGAAGGGTCAGAGCTGGCATACCAAGCCAGCAGCCCACCTCCAGGGTCTGCGCTCTGCATGCCCACACTACCCTTCTGGCCCTACTGAACCTGCTGAACGGGGAGGGGCTGGCAGAATGTGGAGGCTGGGCCTCCTGGATACAATGCCCTCTGATTCTAGGACATCGATACACAAAGAAACAAGCTAAACTGGCATTACTGGCACCCAAGGCTTTAAAATTTAGTTCTGTTTAATTTTAATAAGATACTCCTTCTAACCATCAGTGTATTTACACGAGTCCATGACAATATCGAGGGATTTCTCTGGAATCTCATATGAAAGTTGAGCTGTGGTTTCCCTTAAGGTAGGCATTTTTTCTCTAGCATCATGTTCAGTGCTGAGTCTACAGTGCTGGTTATCAAATCTTATACTTTCAGATGTAAATGAGCCATACCAATCAAAATATTGGGGGAATAAACTGTTAACATCCACAGATTCTCTTCCCAGGTGGTAAACACTTTAGGCAAGTGATTATGCATGAGTTATGCACAGGTGAATCTAAGACCAGCAGGCTGAAGCCCCTGGCTCTGTGGCCGTCATTCTCTGCTGTCACATAGGTAAGTCATCCCAGAGGGGCCACGGCCCCAGTGTCCAGAATCCTTATTTAATCTTCCTGTCTGGTCACTCAAGATGACTTTACCATTCTCCAAAGACACTGTTTTTTTTGGCCTAATTTTGTCCCTTCTTTTCTTCCCCCTCCGATGTTCGTCCCCTCCCACTCTTGGTGAATTCCTACACAGCAGTCGAAGAGCATCACCAAAGTCACTTGCTCCCATTCAAGTACTAACCAGGCCGGACCAGGCTTAGCTTCCGAGATCCAACAAGACTGGGCGTGTTCAGGGTGGTGCTGCCAGAGACCCTGACGTTGCTTTCTTTTTTTGTTGTTTTTTTGGTTACTGGGGATTGAACCCAGGGGCATTCTACTTCCGAGCTACACTCCCAGCCCTATTTTATTTATTTTTAATTTTGAAACAGGTTCTTACTAAGTAGCTGAGGCTGGCCGCGGACCTGTGATCCTCCTGCCTCAGCCTCCCACGTACTGGGATTACAAGTGTGCGCCACCACGCTCGGCTTCCAAAGTCACTTTCTAAGAATCCTTCCCTAGCTGACTCGACCACCCCCTCCTCCTTCAGGGGAGTGGTAAAGGGTGAAGATTTTGGAGACAATAAGCCTGTTTTATTTTTTGATACTGGGGATTGAATCCGGGGGAGTTCAACCTTTGAGCCACACCCCCAGCCTTATTTTATTTTTTTTTTTTTTGTGGTACCAGCCTCCGCGCTACGCCCCGGCCCTATTTTTTATACTTTATTTTGAAACCGGGTCTCACGAAGTTGCGGAGGGCCTCACTAAGGAGAGAGAGAGAGAGAGAGAGAGAGAGAGAGAGAGAGTGAGCTGAGGCTGGCCGCAAACCCGGATCCTCCGGTCTCTGCCTCCCAAAGTACTGGGATTACAAGCGTGCGCCACCACGCCCGGCTATTTTTTAGTTTGAAACACAGGGTCTTACTAGGTTGCTGAAGAGTCTTGCTATGTTGTTGAGGCTGTCCTTGAACCTGCGGTCCTCCTGTTTCAGCCTCCCAAGTACTGGAATTACAAGTATGTGCCACCACGCCCGGCCAAAGCCTGGTTTTAAATTCCAGTTGTGCCACATATCTGTGGGTGAGTTTGGAGGACAGTGCTTATTCTGCTAAGCCTCTGTCCCCTTGTGTATACAATGGGTATAACAACCATACCCGCTACCCTGGATGGGTGTGAGCATTAAAAGAAATAAACCATGGACTGTGGGGCACAGTGCTGGTCCACGGGAAGCAGGACACAAATGGTAATTATTCTTCATAGCTCTTTGGTGGGATGAAACAGAAAGGACGCTGATTTGTTCAATAAGCAGACACTTCAAAGACAGGGATTCTCCCTTCCTCTTTCTTATCTTACTTTTCAGCACAATGTCAGGCCCAGAGCAGCCAACAGGCCCCTGGTGCAGAGAGGACTGACAGGGCTGCCTCCTCCACTTCTCACTCCTGTGTGGGAAGACATCTGTGGTCTGCTGACATGAACCTTGCCATTCTCAGAGCCAGGCAAAGGCTACACGCTATGCTCTGGAAGAAGAACGTGGCTTCGAAAGAATTCTGAGAATAAGGTAGTATTAGAAAGAGAATGAAGCTGGGTGTGGTGGCGCACGCCTGTAATCCCAGTACTTGGGAGGCTGAGACAGGAGGATCGCAGGTTCAAGGCCAACCTCAGCAATTTAGGGAGACCTTGTTTCCAAATGAAAAATAAAAAGGACCAGGGGTATAGCTCAGAGGTATAACATCCCTGGGTTCAATCCCTGGTATCACACACACACACACACACACACACAAAAGGACCAAAAACTCAATTCTTTCCTTTCATGCAGTCTGGAAAAGGGCTTTGGTATGTCGTATAGATGTGCATAGGACAGAGTTGGAGGGAGATTATGGACCGTATTAATCAAAATACTTGATTGTTGTGAAGAACTAAAGAAACTGTGGTCAAGACTCTTGGTCACTTACCACACAGCTCAGAAGCTGCGGGCCGAGAGTTTGTGGAAAGAGAAGAGGGCACTGGCCTAGCAGTGGGGGATGCAGGTTTCTTCTGGATTGATGAACTAGTACATGGGTCTCAGAGTCAGAATGGGTTCAGGTCAGCTGGGTGTGGGGGCGCACGCTTGTAATCCCAGTACTTGGGAGGCTGAGACAGGAGGATCACAGGTTTGTGGCCAGCCTCAGCTACTTAGTGAGACCCTTCACTATGTAGTGAGACCCTGTTTCAAAATAAAGAATAAAAAATAGGGCTGGGGGTGTAGCTCGGAGGTAGAATGCCCCTGGGTTGAATCTCCAGTAACATGCGCGCGCGCGTGCGCGCACACACACACACACACACACACACACACACACACACACAAAAAAAAAAAAACCCAACAAATAAAACAATAAAGAATGGGTTCAGGCTCCAGTCCTGAAGGTACTGGGTCTGTGGTCTTATGCAAGTCATTTAACGTCTGTGTTTTGGTTTCCTCATTAGTAAACGGGTGTGGGGGGGTTGTGGTGATAGTCTATATTTTTTTAGGGGTACTGGGGATTGAACCCAGGGGTATTCTACCTCTGAGCTACACCCCCAGTCCTGTTTTTTATTCTTTATTTTGAAACAGGGTCTCACTAAGTTGTAGAGAGTCTCACTAAGTAGCTGAGGCTGGCTGTGAACCTGCAATCCTCCTGTCTCAGCCTCCCAAGGACTGCGATTACAGGCATGTGCCACCGCACTTGGCTAGCAAGCACAATTATAATCTAAGTGGCCAAAGGTGAGTAATGTGATTCCCAGAGGTCATGTAGGCAGGAAATGGTAAAACGTGGATCAGAACTGGGGCTTCCAGAACATCCATTCAGTGTATACATGGTCTCCCATGATGTACACTGCAGACATTTCTGTAAATGTGGAACGACAGAGGTCTCAGGAGGAATTGACCTCAGGTATTAACTCCAAGAACCTCAAGTGCAAGAACAGGGTTAATTGACTACCATAAACTAGATCATAAATTCCCAAGTCCATGATGCGCGGGGGGGGGGCGCAACATGTTGGAATGATATAGGGGTGTCAGTAGCCTCAGGTACAACTGGGGGACACTGAAGAAAAGTAAGGTCAGTGGAAGTGCCTTGGGGTGCTGAGTAATTTTTTTTTTCTGAAAAGGAACCAATAAACCAGTAAGTTGGGGCATCAATGAATTAGATTATGAATCTATAAATCATGATTAGTTGTACTTTTTCTTTGCTCTTTCCTATAATACCCTTAGAGTCAAATCTGTGGTGCACTTTCCGCCACGGTATGTGACCCTTATATTAGGGATTTTAGGAGATCATACTCCTGTAACTTCAGCCTATTTTGCTTTTATTCTTCCCTTTAGCCTTATGTCCTTATTTAAAGTATGAGTTGGTCTGTTTTAAAGTAGGTTATTTAAAAAAGGAGGTGTAATGAAATGCCACTTCAAAATCGTAAGTCCCCCCCAAAACTCCAACCTGCCCGTCAGCCTATTTGTTTTCTTATCAAAAGCTTGGCGTAGAAGTCTCCTGAGACAGATGGCCACATTCATCACGAAAGCGGGGCTTCCGCAAAGTGATGCCTGGGCTATTTTGGGCACTGCAGACGCTGTAGTTCTGGTGGGAAAGAGCCTGAAGTGGCCTTCCTCGCCGGAGTGGCATGCCGGGGTGCCCTGCCGCAGGTGGACAATGAGGCACAGACAGCAGGGCGTGCTCTGCTGCCTGGGCGACCTGTGCCATGTGGTGCACCTTCCTGTCTCGGCCTCCCGAGGAGGAACGGGCGGTGGACTCACTTGTCTGCCCTTTTTGAGCCTAGAACTGTCATGTACAGCAGAGTGTGGAGGAGGTGAGGAGAGCAGGCTTTCAGCACACACACTGAGACAAATCCTGGACCCCCACATACCAGCTGTGAGGACTGGGCTAGTTACTTAACAGAGTCCCTAACATCAAGGTAATAGCATATTCCACTCTGTGGACTGTGGTTAAGATTTAGACAAGTTAATGCATGCAAAGTGCTTAACACAGTGCCTGGCATTCTGTTAACAAGAATTGACCTTATACAATATTACATATGCAGTTCTTTTTACCTAAAGGTTCTAGATAATGACACCATTAACCTTCCTAAATAAGGCATGTGTCATGGTGCATGCCTGTAATTTCAGCTACTGGGGAGTCTGAGGCAAGAGGATCACAAGTTTGAGGCTCACCTGGGCAACTTAGCAGGACTGTCTCAAGCTAAAAAAAAAAAAAAAAAAAAGAAAAGAAAAAAAAAAGAAGGAAAATAAAAAGGGCTGGGGATGTAGCTCAGTGTAGAGTGCCCTGGGTTCAATCTCCAGTTCTGCCAAAAACCAAAAACCAAAAACCAAAAACAAAACCCCAGAATTTATGAAGGCCGCCTTTGCCATGCAGGCAGTGTGGCCTTCTGTGAAGCAGACCGAATGCTGTGTCCTGGGTCCTGTGCTTCATGTGTTTCTCATTTAACTGTCATGAGAACACTATGTATAACATAGGTACAATTACTAGACTTATTTTGCAGTTAGAGAAATGGCACTGAATAATTTGAAGATGTCTACACTGTGAACATGCCCGAACTTGTCTGAGTAGTTACAAGATGCTTGCTAACGGGTAGTAGGACACTAGGGTCCACATGAGAGACTGCTCCACTGGGAAGAGAGGCGAGGAAGCAGAACCCCTCAACAGCCTATGCCTGAGGCACACAGAGTGGGTGCACGTGGGGTGGCTGGACTGGGCCCATTCAAGCAGGTCCCAGGAGAGCAGAGCTTAAAGGATGACTAGGCACCAACACAAATAAGTAGAGGTAAGAATGTTCTAGACTGAGGGCGTACTATGAGTAAAGGCTCAGATTTGAGAGTAAAGGATGTGGTTTGGGAAGCTGCCATCCCTTATCCAGGGTGGTGGGTGAGGCCTGGGGAGAGCTAACAGGCTGGTTCTCTGCTACATTTTTCGGCCTGTGTCTATCCCAGAGCCCTGGTCCTGCTCTGTGACAGCTCAGAAGCCCTTGTCTCCATGGGCCGAGGAGAGATGGGAGGTTCAGGGGAACGTAAAAACCCTGGAAAGATGAGCCCACAGAGGGAAGTTGCCTAGGAGGCCTGACTCTTAAGATGCCTCCCTCTTGACCAGCCGGACCCCTGTCCTTGGCTTCTGGAACGTGACACCAGCAGGAGAAAGCTGTCAGGATCACCAAGCAATGGTCACACAACACAAAGCACAAACGCTAGGATCAGAGAGAGTTTACCTGCTGATGTGAAGTCCTGCGCGTGTGTCTGCATGGGCACCCCCCCCGCCGTGACCGACCTGTAGATGTGTCTAAGTATACCTCACACGTGCACACGCACCGCACATAAATAACAGCCTTGGTGATCCCGGAGTTCACATTCAGGGTTGGTTCTGAGTCATGTGGAGAAGTGTCGCCGTTTTTTTCTTTTGGTGCTGGAGACTGAACCCCACCTGGGGCATTCTGCCTCGGAGCTACATTCCCAGCCCTATTTTTTATTTTTATTTTCAAACAGGGTCTCACTAGGTTGATGAGAGTCTCACTACTTGCTGAGGCTGTCCCTGAACCTGCGGTCATGAGAGGAGGTTAATTTGTGATATGAGTCTATATAGGAGACCTGCGACTTTTGATGGAATGCTACTGGGGAAAGTTCTTTTTGACACATCCGGGGACTCTTGAAGGCCTTGAGATGCAGCCTCTATGAACGTGCAGGACATTCTTAGTATTGACGTGTCTGCATGCCTCGATTCTTCTTGCCTTGTTTCTCCTGGAAACTGATTTACTCTCATCAATCTCAAATGTCGCCTCCTCTGTGAGTCCTTCTTGGCTTTCTCATGCAGTTTGACACTCTATATTTCCTACCATGTCCACAGTATTTGGTTAATGTTTTTGCTGACAGTACAGAACATGTACTTTAATTGTCACAGTCCTCACTGGACCATGAGCTCCGTGAGCACCGGGCCTGAGAAGGCCCAAGCAACAGTGGGCGCCCTAAATAAGCCTGCCGAGCCAACGATGCACACACTCATGTTCACACACACCCCAGTGGCATTTGGGCCGGAAGGTGAGCAGGTGTGCCTATCTGCAAGTGCACTGTATGGCTTTTCCCAAAAACTCAAAAAATTCAGAACACTTGAGAGCGGCTTTTGAGGAAGTCTTTAAAATCATTAAGCTGAATCACCTATCAGTAAGATAAACAAAAATAACAAGGAAAAAGAAATCCACAGCGAAACTCAATGGCTGTGTTGGTTGTGGGCCAGGGCTCTGTTGGGATGGGGTGACCCCAACACCACTAATGGGCCAGTAGGAAAGATGGAAGTTATGTTTCTTTATTTCTTTCTCTTTTTGCCATGCTACAGATCAAACCCAGGGCCTGGTCCATGCTAGGCAAGTGCTCTACTTCTGAGCTATGTACCCAGCCCCAAAATTGTTTCTCGTAGACTGGTCATTTGCAGTCAGTATCACTGAACTGATGAAACTAGCTGACTCTGAGTAAGGTTATTAATTCTCAAGAGATGACTGAACACCCACTGTGTGCCAGGCATGATTCCAGGCTATGCAAAAACAGGTGAGAACAAGACAGACAAGATCGTGGTTCTTATGGAACAACGTACATTCTAGTGGGGGAGACAGAGACACAAGTAAAATATTACTCAACTCTGCTAAGGTGCTCAGGAGGAAATCAGCTCCTTCACAGAGGAGAGCCAGACAGACAAACATACAAGCTGAGAACTGAAGGATGGAAGGGAGGCAGCCTTTCAGGGAGCATGACAGAGTGCCAGGGAGCGGAAGGGTCCTCAGGAGGGAACGAGCACGGTACAGCCAGGAAGTGGAGGGAGGCCCGTGGCAGAGCAGAGGTGAGAGTCGCATCAGGCAGGCAGGGCCCTGTGGGCCTTGGTGAAGGAATCTGCGTTATCGGAAGCTAAATCGGAGTCTTTAAAGGTGTTCAGGAACAGTGACCATGATCTGATTCATAATTTATAAGAAGGCCATTTTGAGCCTATGTTTGCTCTTCTGTAAGGGAGATTGACAATACCCACCTCACAGACTTGTTATGACTGAATGAGATTTGGGATATGCTCAGCGCCTTATTACTATGACAGTTGGTCTACCTCTGTATCTGTGGTTTCTGCATCCATGGATTCAACCAAGCATGGGTCAAAAATATTTTTTTTTTTGGGGAAAAAAAACCCCTGAGTCTGTACTGAACATGTATAGATTTTTTAAAACCTAAAATTTCATTGTTTTAGGTATTATAAGTAATCCAGAAATGACTTAAAGTATACATGCTTAGGTTATATGCAAATACTATGCCATTTTATATAAGCATATGCGGATTTTGGTATCCTTGAGAGGGTCGTGGAACCAATCTCCCGAGGATACGGAGGGACAACTATACTTATTACTACTAGTAGTTTTTAATGGCCCTAAACGTTTTCTGAAATGTTTCTCGGCCTTAAGAGGCAGGTATAATCATACTCATACATATCCAAGTCTCATCCAGTATGTGTGCAGTTTGGTCCATTTTCTGATTGAGCTAACTGTCCACTGCGCAGTGGAGCCCCACACACTGGCTGGCCCTGGGCGGCTTTGGCCCTGACTTTAGTTTAACTTACCCCAAGGAATTGCGCCTTTGTTTGGGGGCCCGTGAGGTAGTGGGCTGGGAGGGTCGGACAGGGTTCTCTTGTGTCCGGGTGGTGGGGGAGGAGGCCTCTTCTTGGATAGGGTGGAGCTGCCACTAGAGGTCTGGGTGCTTAGAGGGAGTGTTGAAGGTGGGCCAGTTGGACCTAGAAAGGAAATTGAATGGGGGCAGGAAGGTTAATCCCCGTCTCACAGACACAGAACAGCCAGTACACAATTACTTCCACACATCAGAATGTGCTATGACACACAGAGACAAAACCAAACGGCCGGATATGGCCAAGTCCATCAATCCAACAACCTTAAATCCAACTTTAAAACAGGGCTTCGAAAATTGTTAGTTAAAAAAAAAAACACAAAATTACAACAAAGGGAAAGGAGAATGTGTACTTTTAAGGAACAAAATACTGGTCAAACAGAATGCTAAGGGGTTTAGTCATCATTTAGGTACACTGGAAAAAATAAAACACACAGATTTTAAACCAACAATTCACTGGAATCATCACAAAACTACTAAAGAAGAAGGCACACAGTTCTACCAGCAAAATCAATAGGGGAAGAGCAGCATACTGCATAAGCTAAACCACAGTGGCGTATGGGTTGAAACATGGAAGTACTCATATAATGGGATTTTTTTCTCTCTGCAACTTTTTCTTTTAGTCAGTAAACTAAAATTTTTTCTTAAAAAAACTTCTAAATAGTGAAGGATCTAAAATTACCAAGATATTCTTTTTTTTTGCTCCAGTTCTGAATTCTTTGAGAAATCACAAACCACCTATTATATTGGAAGCTTAAACAATAGTTAGTGGAGTTTATTTTTGAAAGGCATGATGGCAGTAATATATATTTTTTTGACAGAGAATTGGCTATTGTGTATCAGTTATCACACTCTGGGCTCTTGGACCAATGATTTTCTTTTTTATGGAGTATTACCAGATGTATGGTTTAACCATGTCCATGGACAACTGCTTCTGCAAACATTTAGAAAAAAAAAAAGAAACAAACAAAAGAAAAAGCTAAGAACACTGCCACATCAAATGTTTAACACAAGATAGCAGATACCTGGTGATCCAGAAAGGCTCCAAAAGAGCTTTTTATATTCTGTGTATTAAAAGAAAAGCTTAATTATTGCTGGCCTCTTTCCTGGGCAAATTTAGCTATTTCCCACGACCAATTACCAGTCAGTACTAACATTGACTTAAATCATTAATTTGCGAAGATAGTCCAGTGTTGGCAGTAAATACTATTAATCTCAGAAAAATGATAATTTGCATTAGGATTAAATGGCCATAGCTACATAATTCATTCATGTGATGGAAATTTTATGGTTACCCTAAATCAATCCCTGATTATGGTATCAGTTATCACGGTTTCAGAAACAATTTTATTTTTTGCAACAGTAAAGTGACTTTTAGTATGGCCTTCCATCTACATAGTGCTCTGTAGTTTTTGAAAAATGCATTTGTATGTTATTCATTTTGATTTTCATAACAGCCCTGTGAGGTATGTGGGTCCAGGACTGTTCCTACTTTGCAGCCAAGAAAGTGGGGGCTTGGTATGATCAAGGTACGTAGATAGGAGGGGGGGAGCTGGGACACGCAGGGGACTGGTGAGGTGCTCGCCCCATCAGTCGCTGCTGCTGGTGTCTGAAAGCCAGGGCAGCATTTCTGCACATGGCATAGGAGAAAAACAACAAATGCTCAGTATCAGGAAGTGTAGCTTTCCTCTTGGAAACAAATGCATAATAGATAATGGACAATGGTGAGATATTCTATAGCAGTTTCATCTTTATCGCCACCTAGGGGCTATCAGATGCAATGTCTCTGAAAGGTCACTCAATCAGGTTCCAAATCCTGTCTGGAAATAAAAACTGCCGGAAGACTCAATGCTAACGGAGCGCTGTCTCTTAGCAGAGATGTGTATGTGACTTCAGGAGCGATCACACCCAAGAGTCGACCAGTCACCACAAACCAAGGAGAATCCAGCCTCAGACAGCGTAGGAACTTGGCCAGACCTGGTAAGCGAGAAGCAATGTCCCCAGGTGGAAGTGTGCTCTGTTAATGCTGAGGCTCAGCTCTCGGCACTGACAACAGCCTGCTTCTCTTTCTTTGAATGGCACAATGTCCTCTCTGGCTAGAACACTCAGAGACATGACTGCATTCTCTTCGCTTCTTGTTCTCACCTTTAAACAGTCAGCCCAGATATAACTTTACCCAGAGGCCTTCCCTCATCCACCCACTTTTTCTTGGAGTGACCGCTTCTATTTCTGAACTTCCACAAGGCTTCAAGGCACTACGTAGCTTCTGCCTTGCGTCAGAGCTACTGTTCTCTTCCTTCCCAGACGGAATGCTTCCACAGGGGAAGGTCCGTTCTGTCTTTGTATCTCCCAGTGTTGATGCCGGCACATTACTCAATGCATGTCTCCAGAAATCATCCATGCTGCAGGTCAGTAGGATTTATTTTTGTGTGTGTGGTACCAGGAGTTGAACCCAGGGGCACTGAGTTATGTCTTCAGTCCTTTATTATTATTATTATTATATTATTATTATTATTTTTTTTGTGTGTGTGGTACTGGGGATTGAACCCAGGGGCATTCTACCTCTGAGCTACACCCCCAGCCCTATTTTTTATTCTTTATTTTGAAACAGGGTCTCACTAAGTTGTGAAGGGCCTCACTAAGTAGCTGAGGCTGGCCGCGAACCTGGATTCTCCGGTCTCCGCCTCCCAAGTATTGGGATTACAAGCGTGAGCCACCACGCCCAGCTCCTTTTTATTATTTTGAAATAGGGTCTTACTAAGTTACTGTGTGTTGGCCTTGAACCTGCTATTCTCCTGTCTTATCCTCCCAAGTACTGGGATTGCAGGCGTGTGCCACTGTGGCTGGCTAGCAGGATGTTTGTCCAAAGTCCTGCACATCTGGTTTTCAGTAAAGCAGAAAACCTCGAGGTCTTCCACCCCAGAAGACCAAATAAAACACAGCTTTGAAATTTCAAAGGAAACCCAACACTTAGAAGATGGCTGAAAATTTGATAATTTTTTAAAAAGCTTGTCTGTAGAATAAAAATTTTATCATTTTCTAATGGCTTTCTTTTTAAAATTTATGTTTTTAACTGAAAAATATTATATAAATTTATGTATAACATTTTAAGTACATATATAAAAATATATATGTGTATATATTACATATATAGTGGAATGGCTAAATTGAGCTAATTAAAAAGCATTACCTCATGTATTTATTATTGTGAGAACACATAAAACCTACTTTCTTAGTAATTTTCAAGAATGCAATACATTAAGCTGGGTATGGTGGAGCAAATCTATAATCCTTGTACTTGGGAGGCCGAGACAGGAGGATGGTAGGTGGCCAGCCTCAGCAATTTAGCAAGGCCCTCTGCAACTTAGTGAGACTTTGTTCCAAAATAAGAAATATATGGGTTGGAGGTATAGCTCAGAGGCAGAATACCACTGGGTTCAATCCCCAGTACCCTCCCCCCACAGAATGTAATACATTAACTATAGTAACCACACTGTTCAATAGATCTCTTGAACTTAATTCTCCTAACTGATCTTTTTTTTTTCTTTTTGTGGTACTAGAGATTGAACCACCCAGGGGCATTCTAACCTCTGAACTATGCCCTCAGCCCTATTTTATTTTTATTCTGAAACAGAGTCTTGCTAGGTTGATGAGGGTCTCACTACTTGCTGAGGTGAGGCTGTCCTCGAACCTGCAATCCTCCTGTCTCAGCCTCCCAAGTACTGGGATTACAGGTGTGCACCACACGCCCGGCTGGATCTAGTGGTTTTTATAGTATGGAGATGAAAAGAGTGGAAGTTTGTGGAAATTACTTCAAAAAGTGGATAAAGACACATTACTATATATTTGTGTAGACAAGGACTCTGTGTAGAAGGAGCTGTTGTCATCTTCGTGTTCAGATGGGGAAAGAGAGGCACGGCGAGGGGCAGTGCCTGGGACACTTGTGCAAGTGAGCAGCGGAGCCAGCCAGGATTCCAGCGTGGCGGGGTGCCATTGCCTGACGTAAGAACACTGCTCTGTCGGCTGACTTCCATACAGAAAACAGCACTGGCCGCTCATTTGCCCTCCAGTCTTCCTCTCTGACACTGATAACCAAGAAAACAGTACTGGATCCAGAGGGCTTATGGTTGGTTCCTTAGTAATTAATTACTCATACATCCTTCTAAACCCTGGTGTCAGGCGATGTAGCTACAGAGCCTGAGTCAGTGACCACTGCCAAGGGTGAAAATCAGTGTTCTCAGCCAGAGCGAGGTGATTCATGGGCAATACTTTAAAAAGGACTGGGGGAGCTGGGCGTGGTGGTGCACGCCTGTAATTGCAGTACTTGAGAGGCTGAGACAGAAGGATCGCAGGTTTGAGGCCAGCCTCAGCAACTTAGCAAGGCCCTCCACAATTTAGACCTTGTTTCAAAAATAAAAAATAGCGGGGCGTGGTGGCGCAGGCTTGTAATCCCAGTACTTTGGAGGCTGAGACAGGAGGATTGCAGGTTCGAGGCCAGCCTCAGCAACTTAGTGAGGCCCACCACAACTTAGTGAGACCTTATTTCAAAAATAAAAAATAGCAGGGCGTGGTGGCGCAGGCTTGTAATCCCAGTACTTGGGAGGCTGAGACAGGAGGATCGCAGGTTCGTGGCCAGCCTCGGCAATTAACAAGGCCCTCCACCACTCAGTGGGACCCTGTTTCAAAAAATCAAAAATAAAATAGGGCTGGGGATATAGCTCGGAAGTAGAATGCCCCTGGGTTCGACCCCCAGTACTACACACACACACACACACACACACACACACACAAAAAAAAAAAAAAAGGCTGGGGGTAAAGGTTGAAGGTAGAATGCCCTTGGGTTCAATCCCCAGTATCCCCAACCCCCACACACAGACACACACACAGGATTGGGGGAAACTTATAAAGGTTAAAACAAAACCAAAACAACCCCTCTCCCCAAAACAAAACATAAATCCATTCTGAATCGAGGACGACAGCCCATGGGAAGCTTTACTATTAAGCCACTTGAATGGCTATCTTCCTATGAGATTAAAAAACCTCAGGACGCTGTAAAGTCATCACTATCTGAATAATGCTGCTGATAGGATGAGATTTCTTGTGTATGAATCACTCTGTTGTGCTCTTTCCTGATGCCGGCCACTGCAGTGATCGGAGGCTTCTCCCTTCCCACGTGTCTCTGGCCTCTGTAACCCCAGCCTCCAAGGAGAGCTGCAGAAGAGCTGGATACGCCGCTTACACAGCTGTGTTTGGGCATAACTGCTACAAACATTTCACACAATCATTTTCAGCAAGTCAACGCTCACCCCCCAGGACATCTGGTTTGTTTTACGCGAGCCCCTCCTGACTCTGGCCACCTATTTTTAGGACATGCCTTCGCTGGTTCTTTCCGTTGTTGTTTATGTGTTGAACAAGCCCTGGCAAGGAGCACCCCACACGCTCACTATGCATGCTAAAGCAGCTCATTTGTAGCCCCTGTCACGGAGGGCTTCTGTCCCACAACCAGGAGAGTGTGAAATGAAGATTTCCTTGCAGCCCTACTGGCCCCAGGGCGCCTTTCACTGTTTTCTGTCCCCTGGAATGCCAGCTCCGTGAGGGGAAGCACCTTCTCTTCTCTCCTCTATGTTCTCCTTGCTGGGATATTCGTTGAACTGAATGCATGACGTGGGATGGAGCAAACTTCTATTTGTGGAATGCTCGCTATGTGTGAGTTGCTTTGTGGATTTTATTTATTATTTGTTTATTTATTTATTTATTTATTTACTTATTTATTTATTTTTTGCGGTACCGGGGATTGAACCCAGGGGTATTCTACCTCCTTGCTACACCCCCCCCGCCCTAGTTTTTATACTTTATTTTGAAATCGGGTCTCACGAAGTTGCGGAGGACCTCACTAAGTCGCTGAGGCTGGCTGCGAACCCAGATCCTCCAGTCTCCGCCTCCCACTGGGGTTACAAGCGTGCGCCACCATGCCCGGCTTGTGGATTTTATTTTATGTGCCCTCATCAGTGACATAAGGGTAGACACTCAATCCTTATTTTTATATGGAGACTCTGAAACTCAGCAGGATTGTCCTGTATGAAAAAGAAATCATGGTTTCTTTTTTGGGGCGAGGGACGGGTGGCTTCCTGGAAGAGCAGATGAAGTTTGGAAGGCTTCTCAGGCGTTCACAACTGCCCAGGTAGCATGGTCCGGGTGACACAGGCTGAGATGCTGCAGAGAGCCTGTCACTCTCAAACCATGTCCCCTGATTACTCAGGGCATTTAGTCTTTTCTCCTAAACTGATGACAAGGGCAGCCTGTGGCTTGCTGTTCTGCAGAGCACCAACCCTTCACCAGCAGCATCTGCTGCGTCTCTCGGAAGCCAGGCCCTGTGCTAGGTCATCGGCTGGTTTATCAGACTGAGGCTAGAGCCCGTCTGAAGTAAGGCGTCTGCACTCTAGCACATGTACATGAAATGCAGGATTAACACCGACAGGTCTTCACACATTATCTGGAGGGGCAACATAATGCCCGATTCCAGGGGCCTGATTTCATGAATTGATGGGAATGAACTGCAGTTAGCACATCAATAGTTAAAACAGTGCCAGGTCTCACTATTTGGAGCACCTGTTAATGTAGCAGACCTGGTGTCTTCCTCTGGCTCCTATTCCACAAAGGGCTCCCTTCGTAAAGGCTGAGGTGCTGCAGAGGTACCAGCGCCAGCAGTGGGGTCCTCTATGGAGCACTGGGTGCTAAGTGCTGAGCGAAATGCCTAAGATACTTCTCCTTTAATCTCCACAACAGGCATATTTTAGTTGCTGTGACCAAAATGCCTGATAAACATAACTTAGAGGAAGAAAGGTTTATTTAGGGCAATGGCTTGGTCACAGGGCTTTAGGGCATGGTGGAGGAGGAAAAGCTGCGCTGAGCTCACAGCAGCCAGGAAACAGAGTGAGGAGAGGGACAGATAGAGTCCCCAAGGCCACACCCCCAGAGACCCACCTCCTCTGGCCATGCCCTGCCTCCGAACCTGGCTGCACTGTCTAACACATGAGCTTTGGGGGACATTTTAAACCAACATTCATAAGGCACGAAGGTGAACAATGGTAGAAAGTCATAGCTATAAAGCTTACAATTATTTAAAAACAGAGTTAAATCAAACAAATCAACCAAACAGAAGCAAGCAATATGTGTCTTCAGGTGCCGGTTCTGTGGGAGGGTACTGTGGCTGTGCTGTCCCCACATTCTCCCACACTCCGGGAACATCTCTAGTCACAGCCTAACAACAGGCATAGAAGTCTCTAAGAGCATGCCAGGCTTCCTCCATAGATCGTCTCACAGGATTATGGTAACAACCCCACGAGGTAGGCAAGGAACAGAGGGACCATGTTCCTCAACGTGGGAAAGGAGAAACTACCAGATCCAGGCTGACAAGCCATAAGGTCCTTTTTAGGTTTCTCTCCTGTTTCACCCACCATCTCCCCTGCAGTGAGGTCCTTAACCTTTCCAGGGCTCAGTTTCCTAATCTGTAGAATGGGATACAGATTATGTAAATCTTTCAGCATCCCCTTAGCTCTTAAAAAACCTACAGTTCCACGACACAATTTTAACGTAAAGATGAATAGTCTTTGCACATAGAGCATGTGGCAGGGGAGCACTGCTGATCACGAGCGAGAAACTTCTGTGAACTTCATGCTGTCCCTTTCGTTTACTCTCTGGACCTCCCTCTGAATCTAGAGGGGTTAGGGAGCAAACTGTGTCTGTGTGATGCTTAAGGGTGGTGAATCTGGGATTCTGAATTGCGCAGTTCTTCTGAAACTGACCGGAGCACTGCTCAAGCACAAGGGGGCTTTACTTGGTGGTAATTTAGGTTGGACTTCCCTGAATTTTGATGAGGCAGCTGGAGTTGCTTGAAAATATTCTTGAGCTGGGTTCAGAAGAATTCTTTCTCTGTTGCTCCCTCCACTGTTTTTTGGTGGTACTGGGAATTGAAACCGGGACTGCTCTACCACTGAGCTACACCTATGGCCCTTTGTATTTTGAGACAGGGTTATCGCTAAGTTACCATGTGCTGGTCTCAAACCTGCGATCCTCCTGCCTCAGCCTCCCAAGTACTGGGATTACAGGTGTGCGCTGCTGCGCCCGGCTTTACTGCTCCCCTTTGTATTCCTCTTATTTGTGGGGACTTTGTCACGAGTGTATGTTTCTGCCTCACCAGAAGCCATCATCCTTCAGACCCCAAGTCTGCAGTCGTGGAGATGATTTGCTGCAAACAGAGACCATGGCTTTCCTCTCCTCGGAGAACGAGCAACCCAAACGATGAATTCAAGACAGTCTTGCTCCCACGCAAATGGTTGTATCAGCAGAATGAAGTGGAAAAAAAATGTAGGGGCCACAAAGCAGAATTATCTGTGCACACAGAGCATCAGCTGACTTTAACAATATCTTCTAACAGCTCCATTCCAAACACTACCAGTGAACCGAGCTAGCCACATGTGAACGGAGCTAGCCACAGGACAGCTACATTTCAAGTCCTTTATAAAAGTCACAAGAAGGCTGCACTCCTCATGTCTTAACAGCAGATAGGCCAAATCTCCAAATTTGCTATGAACAGCCAGGAGGAACCCCCTCGGTTCAATGGGGAGAAATTTCTTTCTTTTTTTTTTTTTTGCGGTACCGGGGATTGAACCCAGGGACGTTCTACCCCGGAGCTACACCCCCCCGACCCTATTTTTTATCCTTTATTTTGGAAACTGGGTCTCACGAAGTTGCAGAGGGCCTCACTAATTAACTGAGGCTGGCCGTGAACCCGGATTCTCTGGTCTCAGACTCCCAAAGTACTGGGATTACAAGCGTGCGCCACCATGCCCGGCTCAATGGGGAGAAATTTCTATTTCTATCTATGGGGCTTTTTTTTTTAAGGAGGAGGGATAAGCAGTTTATCCTTAGTTGACCACAGTTGCTATGGCCAAGGCTCTAAGCTCTTGTTTCAGCTGCTGAATCACTAAATAAATTTAGTCTCTGTCTTCTGGGTGTTTGGTAAAAGGCTCTGTTAGAATTTATTCAAGGCAGGAGAGATGCTTGGCCCTGAGCCGGAGAGTGTACTTTATGGGTTTCTGTGGCCCCTTGAGATAAAATTACAGAAGGGGATGGGAGGAGGTGGGGAAGATGTCTGCTGGTTCCGGGTCTCTGGGGCCAGTTTCTTCTGTAACCACCATATTCCAGATTTCTAGCGACCTCGAGGCTCTCTGACCAGGTACCTTACCTGACCAGGGCCTTCTAGAAAGGTCGTCACACTATGTCAGTAACCATAACTAGGGGACATGAAATCTTTCAGAGTCACTTCCCCCATCATTTTATTTGGTTTGGAGGTTTCTCATGGTCCTCTTTAGGGTTCAGAAAGGGAGTCTTTGCTCTTCTCAGATTGCTGCCCGGATGGGGAATATCATTACTCAGAGGAAGGCAGCAGCACAGTACTTGTACACTATAGATCTGTAGCTTATTACGTCAGTGGTTTTAAAAAGCGCATGCTACTGTATGGAGTGGTAAGAAATACTGGCGGGTTACGTCTTTGGCTTACATGTGCTATTACTGTTAGGATCATTTTTGATGAGAACTGTTCATGCCAAAGCCTTATTTTAACTTTTCACCATTATTTTATGATCTATGAGGCCATTTGGGGTCTAAGAACACAGCTCCCATTTATAACACTATTTCAATGGAGAATAAGCTCTGAAAAAACAGTTTTGAATAAAGCTCACATTTCCCAGAAAATAGCCTCAGTGTGATTCAAATAGGCATGGCATTGTGTACCGAGAGGCGCTCGAAACCTGTGCTAGCACGGGCTCAGCACACAGGGAGAATCCTGCGTCTGGATTAAATGGCAGATACCAAACTTGAAACTACAGCTCTGGGCGCCTCTCAACTATCCCCTAGGCTGGGATGGTCCTTTGATGTTGACAGTTCTGCGCCTTGACTTGTCCCTCTATGGGCAGGAACTGACTTTCTGAGCTGGATATACTCTATGGACACAGGACTAGTACCTTGTTGCTACAGAACAGGATGCTGGACCATTAGCCCAAGGTGCTAGCCCCCGTGGATGTATGTGACAACACAGAGCATAACAATCCTGCTCTGGGCAAGACTCCTCCCCAGGGAGCACCTCAGGGAAGGACAGTCCTCATCAGAGAGTAGAGTGTGGGTTCTGAACGTCCAGTGTGGGTTTTGAACCTGGGTTAAATCTCAAGTAGCTGAGAACTTTAGGCATCTCTGACGCACAGTCTCCTTGTCTGCATGATGCCGGTAATTTACTTGGAGACCATGGAATGGGAAGGGCTTGGCTTAGGGCCTCTCATAAGGCAAGTGCTTCATAAGTATTAACTACCTGTTGCTACCAGCATCTTCGACACAGAAGCATCTTAGTGTAGAGAAAAGTAAACTTTCAAAGAACTGAAATTTCATGCTATATTACAAAGACAACAGGTTTTGGAGCCACGCAGATCTCAAACTGAATCTCAGTTCTATAGCCCGTACCGGCTTTGTGACCTTGGGCAAGTCACTCTATCTCTTTGAACCTTAAGTGGGCACAAAAGCAAATAGTTCACAGGACTGTTGTGAGGTTAACAAAAGATAATGCATGAAGAGTGTCCCCAACACTGCCTGGTACCTGTCCACTGTGGCTCTTTCATTCAGCTGTCCTTGAGAATACATTCCATACTCGGCCACCGAAACGTGACGTGAATTCTTACCTCAAAGCTGGGCGGACACCCGCTCTGAGGACGGAGTCGCACAGCCCTCGTCAAGCCCATACCTTTCCCGGCGTTTCTGGGAGGCAGAGGGGGAGCCTCTGCGGTTGGTGACGTGGGCGAGTCTGTGCTTGTGGAGACGAAAATCTGGTTGGTGAAGGCTCCGTAGGAGAGCCGCTGCTTGTCCCGTGGAGTGCTGAATCCTGGCAGTGACAGTTTGTCCTGGGGCGAGATGCTGGAGGAGTGGCAGAAGCTCTGCGGCCTGGGCGAGCGCTCCTTCTTGATCGGGCTCGGCTGGCAGATGAAATAGCAGTGGGTGAGGTGAGAACCAAGGGCTATCCTTGAGGCTAACGGAGGAGGACCTCCGCAGGGTGGGTTCGGGTGGCTGTTTGGGTTCCTACACTCTGTCTTATGAGGTCAGCCATCACAAGAGCCTCACAGTAATGACACAGTGCAAGGGAAGACACACTTCTTCTTTCCAGGCCCCTACTGGCAATCACACTAGGGAGCACTGGTTAGGGATCAGAAGAGCATTCAGAAGCAGTGTAAGGTCACAGTTACCTTTGCTTAACTAATACCTTCCTGCAATAGCATTTCCATCTATCTCCAACATGCTACATTAAGTTCTGTTCCCTGATTAACCCTCTAATTTTGAAGCTCTGAATCTTTTTTTTTTGGTACTGGGGATTGAACCCTGGGATATTCTACCTCTGAGCTCCACCCCCAGCCCCATTTTTTATTTTTTATTTTGAAACAGGGTCTCACTAAGTTGTGGAGAGCCTCGCTAAGTAGCTGAGGCTGTCCGTGAACCTGCAATCCTGTCTCAGCCTCTCCAGTACTGGGATGACAAGCGTGCACCATCACACCCAGCTAAGGCTCTGAATCCTCATCTCTTCTTTCTTTTCATATCTCTTGAAAAGTAAGCTCATCCACGTGATGGCTGTGAGGTGCCACCTACATGCTGAAGATTCACAGATCTGCAAATCCAACCCACTTTTGGATTTCAAACCAATTGTTTTTTGGTGTGTGTGGTACTGGGGATTGAACCCAGGGGCATTCTACTTCTGAGCTATACCCCCAATCCTATTTTATTTTTTATTTTGAAACAGGGCCTCGCTAAGTTGCTGAGGCTGGCCTTGAACCTGTGATTCTCCTGTCTCTGCCCCCCAAGTACTGGGATTACAAGCATGTACCACTGTGCCTGGCTCCAAAGCATTTTTAATTGCCCATGCGGTGTCTCTGCAGTTGTGTCATGGTGATGGTATTGGTATTCACTCAAACACCCAGTTAGAAACCTCATGTCATCTAGAGCCCCAGGACCTGCGGAGACCTCAGAAGTGGCCCTGAAGCCCATTCTTAGTACAGGCGCCCATTGCTCTCAGTGCACTGCAACCTCCGGAACGGTCCCGACTTCACTTTCCTATCTCCAGGCACTGTGCACAGTGCAGCAGAGCTGGTGGGAAACCTTGCTCTTCTGATAACACCTGTTGGCTTCTTTTTTTTTTTTTTTTGTGCAGTACCGGGGATTGAACCCAGGGGCGTTTTACCTCCGAGCTACACCCCCGGTCATATTTTTTTATACTCTATTTTGAAACCGGGTCTCACTAAGTTGTGGAGGGCCTCACTAAGTAGCTGAGGCTGGCCGCGAACCTGGATCCTCTGGTCTCCGCCTCCCAAGTACTGGGCTTACAAGTGTGAGCCACCATGCCCGGCTACACCTGTTGGCTTCTGACTGCATGGACAAAAGACAGCAGGCCGGCCTGGCCCATGAAGCCCTTCCCGATCTGGCCTGCCTGACTTTGCAGGCAACCCCCCCCCCCCACCATCAGGAGGAGGCATCTCACACATGGATTCTAACCATTCCTCAGGCTTCCGGCCCTCCCGTGAGCCCTTGCTGTGCCCCTGGCCAAGCTCCCTCCCTGGAATGATGCTTTCTACCCCATTTCTTTGTCAGGCAGGTGCCCACCTCTGCCCTCAGAAACCTGTTTCCGGTGCTACTTCCTTGATACAATCTGCACTGCTTGCCTAGGCGCGGAGCTGCCCCATCTCCTGAATATGTCTCAGAATTTCCCCAAACTCTCATCATAATAGTTATCACATTGATAATAATTCATCTCCTCTTGACGTGGTGAATGGCTTTAGGACCTCTTTGACCATTCTTACATCTGGCCCAGCACTGAGGGAACGCTCAGCACACGTCTGACGAATAAACACATGAATGAACTTTTAGAACTCCCTATGAGAGTGCCATAGGGACCTGGACTTCATCCTGAGACTCTCCACTAGCTGTGAGACATCAGACAAGTTGCTAAGTACTCTGTGTGCAAGCTTTCTCTTCTGTAAAATGGGGACAACAGCATATCCCTTATGGCCTGAGATAACATAAGATACTTAAGACAGCCTAGTCCATGTTTAAGTACTGCATAACTGACACCTCTTAGGATGTATTAATTAGCTGTTTTGAAGGTTAATTTGATGTGTCAACTTGGCTAGACTATGGTGTCCCAGTGTTTGGTCAAACACCAAACCAGTCTAGATGTTGCTGTAAAGGTTTATTTACTTATTTTTCTTAGCTGTGATTATTATTTAAGTCAGCAGGTTTTGGATTACTCTCCATAATGTAAATGGGTCTGATCTAGTGAGTGGCTGGGCTTAAGACAAGAATGAGGTTCCCCAAAGAGCAAGGGATTCTGCTTCCTGACTACCCGTAGCCTCGACTCGGCCACATCAAATCCTGCAGCCTGCTGGCCTCACAATCATGGGAACTGATTCCTTCAAATAAATTTCTCTCTGTTTCTACCCTATTGGTTCTGCTTCTCTGGAGAACCCTGACAAATATAGCTGTTAGTGGTGCCCAATAGGGTCCAAAGACCAAGCAATGAAAATGGTCCTGGTGCGTCAGGTCGTAAGACCAGAATCAACCCACCTCACAAAATGAGGTTCTTGCCCACACAGTGCAGAAAGCTGGGGCGGGCGGGGTAGAGGGCACGGTTTGCACTTACTTTGTCATCCAGATCATCATCGCTTTCGTCCATCTCCTCCTGTCGAAGATTCCACTCATATTCTACATGGACGTGTGGGTTGAACTTTCCAGATTTGGCCTGGGAAAGCTGGAAGTATGAGCAAGTGTGCACCATTTTAATTGAAATACCAAAACACATGCACACTGAGCAAGTCCCACCTTATTCCTGGTTTCAAATGGCTCACCAGTAGCTGCACTGCAGGCACAGCTCTGACCACACAAGCTGTGCATGTGTGGCCAGGGAACTGCAAAGAACTGCAGGCAGAGCCTTTCTTAGTTTGATAACTTGACCTTTCTCCAAAATTAAAAGCTTTCTTATTATTATTAAAATGACTCTCAGAACTGCAAATTATTGACTGGAAAACAAAATCAACAGTCTATTAAGTTTAAGAGGTAGGCCTTTGAAATCCCAGTCCATTCTGAGATTCTCTTTTCTTTATTTTTCTTCTCTTTATTTATTTAGTCTTTGCAGTACTGGGGATAGAATCCAGGGCCTCATGCGTGCTATGGAAGTGCTCTGTAACTGAGCTACATCCTTAGCCCTATCTATCTGTCTCTCTATCTCTCTATCTATCTATCTATCTGTCTGTCTGTCTGCCTGCCTGCCTGCCTGTCTGTCTGTCTGTCTATCTATCTGCAGTAATGGGAATGGAACCCAGGGGTTTTCTACCACTGAGATATAGCTCCAGACCTTTTTATTTTGAAGTAGGGTTTTGCTAAGCTGTCCAGGCTGGCCTTGAACTTACCATCCTCCTGCCTCAGCCTCCTGAGTATCTGGGATTACAGGTGTGCACCACCATTACGACGTGGGTAGGGATAACTGTCTCAAAGGATTCTTTCAAGAATAAAAAAGTTCAAATGCTAGACCTGGTACTTAGTAGAAACTTGAGTGAATGTAACTTCTTTTTTCCTATCTCTTCCTTTCTCTGTGCTACAGTTTGAATATGGTTTGTCTCCTCTGAAACTCATACAAAATTTAATCATGTTGTAAGGCCTTAAGAGGATGGAAACTTAATCCAATTATGGTGTTTAGAGGTGGGGCCTCTGGAAGGTGTTTAGGATTAGAGAAGGTTATCAAGGTGTAGCCACCATGACCGAACACTACTAGTGGCTTTAGAGGACTGCAGATCAGAATACACACATGCGCTCCATTTCTAATGATGTGATGCCACAGGCCAGTAAGAAGGCCACCATAGGACATGACCCCTGGACTCTGAATCAGAACTGTGAGCCCAAACAAATCTCTTTTCTTTATAACCTACCCAGCCAATGGTATTGTGTTATTAGCAACAGACAAACAGGCTAACACAGTATCGGTAGGAGAATCATGCTAACTCGAAGGTCCAGATTATTAAGCAAGAACTAGTTGGGTCAAAAAAGGTGAGCATTTACAGAAGGATGGGGAGCAGCTGGAAGAATGGAGTGCTTAACATTTTGAAAACCTTCACTCTGAGCTTTACTTGCATACTTTTGAGAAGTGGCTTCCAAAATAATTTTTCTTTCCTGTTTGCTGCAGAGAAAGCCTAATGGTCTAGGCAAATAAAAGGCAAGACCTCAGTCCACCGTTCCATCCAGTAACAACACTCTCCAAAGCCGTTCAGCTCCCATGTCATACCCACATTCCAAAGACATGTGGTGACAAATTTATCACTTCACCACTTTTTCAAATGTAGCTTAGTGCTTATCTGAATGTCTTCAGCAAACGTTAAAAAAAAAAAAAGAATCTGCTTTTTTTAGCTTCCATTCCAGTTACTCAGAATGACATTTTTTAGGCAGCAATATCTAATAAATCTCCCATCCATTCTTTGCTTACCAGATCTTCACACTGCGTAGCTTTTAGTCTCTTTGCTATGTCCAAGGCAGTTTCTCCAGCTTGGTTAACTGATATGGGGGAAAAAAAATAAAATTGTATGATCTAGGATCCATTTTTTTTTTTTTTTTTGCGGTACTGGGGATAGAACTCAGGGGCATTCTACCTCTGAGCTACACCCCCAGCCCTATTTTTTAATTCTTTATTTTGAAACAGGGTCTCATGAAATAGCTGAGGCTGGCTGTGAACCCGGATCCTCTGGTCTCAGCCTCCCGAGTACTGGGATTACAAGCGTGCACCACCACGCCCGGCTAGGATACATCTTATAGAGGCAAGGAACAGTCTTCAGATTACGAGGTGACATGCAGGTCTCAGTTTTACTGAGCAACTATTCTGAGAATGGTCATCAAGAGACTTTGAGCCACACTTACCAATATCCACAGTGGGCTTGCTCCTCAGAAGCAGCTTCAAGCACTCAGGCTTGCCATACAGACTACAGTAGTGCAGAACTGTATTCCCCAAGGATGTCTGCTTATCCAGGTTCCCACTGAAATTACAGTATTATTAGAAAAAATGACTTACTCTACAACTTGAAACAATAGTTCTTCCCTTTTCCGTAGGGGATATGTTCCCAGACATTTTACAGATACCCGAAGTTGCGAATAATACTGAACCCTATATATATTATGTTTTTTCTTATACATACATATGGATGAAATTTAATTTTTAAATTAGGCAAAGAAATTAACAGTAATAGTTAACAATAAAACAATTATTAATTGAGAGTAGTTATAACAATATACTATAATAAATGTTATTTATTTATTTAATTAATTTATTGGTATTGGAGATGGAACCCAGGGGCATTCTATCTCTGAGCTACAGCCCCAGTCCTATTTCTTTCTTTATTTTAATTTGGAAACAGGGTCTTGCTAAATTGTTGAAAGCCTTGCTAAAATGCTGAGGCTGGCTTCAAACCTGCGATCCTCCTGTCTCAGCCTCCCATGTACTGGGCTTACAGGTGTGTGCCACCACACCCAGAATATGAATGTTATTTAAAAGTTAAGAATAATTCCTCTAATGGAATTTTCCATTTAGTATTTTCAGACCATGGTTGACTGCGGGTGACAATTCAGAAAGCAGAACCATAGATAGAGGGTCAACTACTATAATTACCCATTTCTTTTGTGTATGTGTGTTTGAGACAGGGCCAAACTAAGTTGCCTAGGCTGGCCATGAACTCATGATTCTCCTGCCTCAGCTTTTTAAGTAGCTGGGACAATAGGTGTGCATTACCGTGCTGCCTTGCCTTATAACGACTTATTTCTGTGCTAATAACCAACTCAAATTTGAGACTTGTTATGAACAGAGAAAATTATGGTGTTTCTAACATTACATCTAAATTTATAAGAAACATAGTGACATTAATGGCCAACCTTTATTAGTGCCTACTGTGGGACAGACTATCTCTTAGCTTTTAAATCTAACAGCTCATTTAATCTTCACACCCACCTGAAAAAGTCCTAATAATAGCCTTGATTTTACAGATGAAAAAAAAAAAACCAAGGCACAGAGAGGCTAAGTGCTTGCTTTCATGATTATCAAAATAAGGACAAGGAGCCAGGCACAGTGATGCATGCCTGTAATTTCAGTACTTAGGAGGCTGAGACAGGGGGATTGAAGGTTCGAGCCCAGCCTCAGCAAGTTATTGAGACCCTGTTTCAAAATAAAAAATAAGAATGGTTGGAGTGTAACTTGAAGGTATAATGCCCCTGGGTTCAACCCTGTTCTAAAAAAAAAAAAGAACTGATAGCGACAAGCAACAAAGGGGTGGAATTTAACACAGGCAGCCCGGCTCTGGAGCCAATGTTCTTTATGCTGTATTACCTCTAAGGAAGAGGCCAGGACCATGATACAACTGGGCTTGTGTCTATGCACCAGTCTTCCTATGTGGGTTCAAATCTCCTCCCTATTTGTGCTCTCTTTTTTTGTGTGTGTGGTACTAGGAATTGAATTCAGGGGCATTCTACCTCTGAGATATACCCCCAGCCCTATTTCTATTTTTTATTTTGAAACAGGGTCTTACTAAGTTGCTGAAGGACTCCCTAAGTTGCTGAGGCTGGTGGCGCACCTGTGATCCTCCTGTCTCAGACTCCCAAGTACTAAGGTTACAATGTGCACCACCACGCCCAGCTTGTTCACTCTCTTTTGGATAAGTGCCAGCTCCTTTTCATAGTCTGCTGCTCACAGATTGGCCCCAAAAGAGTTTAGCAAGTATAAATGTTTTGTGTTCAGTATTACAAACCTATCAGTATATCCCTAATTTGAACTAGCTATCGATCCAGCTATACACACTGCTGCCTTATATTGAACTTACGACCAATGAAAATTTCCAACTATGGCTGACCTGTGCTGTGAAGTATTCTCTTTCAACCTCTTCTAGTGCAGCAGGCTATTGGACAGACAGGATTTTACATTTGTTGAGGCCAAGGGCTGGCAAACTATAGCCTGTAGGCCCTATCTGGCTACCTCATTTTTGTACATGGAGTTTTACTGGAACACAGCCATGCTCACTCATTCACACATTGCCTGTGGTTGCTTTCACAACACAATGGCAGAGGTGAATAGCCAATACAGAGACTCACGGCATGCAAAGCCTAAATTTTTATGATCTGACTTGGCACAGAAAAAGCTTTCTGAGTCCTGATCCAGGCCACCGATAGGACTGGTTGGTGCCAACTTATAAGTCACACTCAGTTAAACCACAGAGAAAACAAAACCATACCAGTTTTGTACAAGGAAGTCAACCAAATGGAGAGATGTATGGTCTGCAGTTCGGACGGCAAGATGAAGAGCGGTCTCCCCGAGCTCCTAGGAAGGGAAGGGTATGCATAAACAGGGCGATCATACACTGTTGGCCTCCAGCAGCTCTACTTACACGAGATACCCCAAGTCATTCCTGGGGCATCTTGGACCCAAGTCATTACTCCTTTGCACTCTCAAGTTCTCATGATTAAGAAATGTTCACCCAAATCAATGTATGAGAACCTGATTATATCATGTTAGAATAATGTAAGTTATCATTTAACTTTTTACTTTTTATCCTATGATTTTAACGAGGCCTTACCTGTCCAGGTTCCAGCAATGGTTCCATTAGTTCTACCCCCTCTGCATAGACTTGAATTAGTGCAAGCAAATCCCTGGATTTGATGGCCTCGAGCAACTCGTTCAGCTTGGCTGATGAAGAGGAACAGGTCTTCCTTGAGAACCTGTGATCTACGTATTTTGCGGTGATGTACTCTTTTCGTATAGTCCTAAAACAGAACCAAACAAAATGGCCAAAGAACTTTTATGTTTCAAGAGCTAAGACAGGTTTACATTTTTCTGACAAATATTTCTCTTCGAGAAGAACTATTTTAATTAAGATACACTTCTTTTCAATTCAAACAAACCAGGTCTTAGACCAAGTTATTATAACAGAGACAGAACAAAGAAACTGATACATATTTAGTATATGCAGTAATACAAATAGTTACAAAATTAATGGCATATAAATCATAGCAGATTTCTTCCTCTCTTTCCTTTCCTATGAATAAACAGCATGAGAAATCAGCTATTTAATAGTACTTCAAACTCAGGCACATATAAATATATAAAGAAATTACAAATTTTAAAAAGTTAAAAAAATCCTTAAAGACCAATGAAAAGTTTGCAGGGCACTGAGAAAAGGATTTTAGTTTTTTGATATAATCCCCTATTTTATAGATGAGGGAATTAAGGCTCAGAAAGGCTATCATTAAAGCAACTCTCACAGGCCAAAGTGAGCTTCAAGAGGATAAGATGAGCTCCCTTCCCTGCAGAGGTTTCAGGCTGGGTGCGGGGGACCGCTGTGGACAACATGCCTGAAGTCTGAGTGGGTGGGTGGCACTCCTCTTCTTGAGGAACCACCCACTCCACTTCAGTTCAAGTGGTCCTGAGCCCACCTCCCAGCCACAGGGCAAGAATATGACCTGGATGGCACAATGGTATTCTCTGCCACCTTTGGAAGAAGGCTGAGATGAAGTCAGCTCAGGGGAAAGGAGGGATAAGACACAGGGAGGGAGAACTAGGGTCCAGATGGATCTAGCTGTACTTGAACCAACCCTTTCTACGTATAAAAGTACAAGTACTTAAGTACTTACATAATACCAAGCACTATCCCCAAGTACTTTTTATTTAAGCCCCTTTATCCTCACTTCAACCTCAAGGGGCAGACACATTTTTTCAGATGAGGAAACTGAGGCACAGACGGATGAAGTAACTTGCCCAAGGCCACATTGTTCATGAAGTGGCAGGGTGGGGATCTCCAGCCTAGCAGTCCAGCTCCAAACTATCCTAAAGCAAGACCATCAGGGTCTGAGGTGTGCAGGTACTTAAGAAACGCTGGCATGGGCAAGACCACTGTGTGTGTGTGTGTGTGTGTGTGTGTGTGTGTGTGTGTGTGTGTGCAGCTCATTTGTGCATCATTCTGCACCCTCACTGGCAACCCATTAGACAGAGCATCTGCTTCCGGACTTGGGGAGTGGGTAGTTAAGCATCTGAATTTTTTGCCAATCCAGTAGGGATCTTCCATAGTCTCTGCCTGTCTCTTATTTGCCACAAAATGACAAGAGTTAGAGACACCCATGCTCATGATGATCTGTGCCCCCTGGAACAGGTGCTCAGTGGCAACTGCCAAGGGGAGGGGATGGTAAAGAGAACCTGTGAATCCCAGAGATCTACCTCAAGGTAACTTTTCTTTGCCCTGCTTTTCCCTGATAATGGGAAAAATATTATACCACTAAAAATAATTTTGGGGAGGAGAGGCAAACAATTAAGAGAATGGTAAATAATTCAGTATATTAGAGATACTTACATATCACTTGAAGGGGTGGGTTTTGGTGAAGGGCTGGGTAAATTTGCTTCCATAATATCATTAAAACTATTGTTTCCTACATTCTTGGCCAGCTGTAAAATAAAACACAGTAAGCTCTTTACTATTAGTTAAAAGTTTCCTATTATTTGCTTTTGAGATTTCTGAATATATATTTTCTCTCATTTGACTCAGAATACAAACCATCTATTCATCTGGTCAACAACAATTTGTGGAACATCTATTACATGCTAGGCACTGAACTCTACGTTGAGTGCTGGAAAATATGTAAACTATGTTCCCTTTCCACAGGTGTTGTCTAGTGAGGCCAGGCCATTGACAAGAAAATCAACGTCTAAAATATAATGTGAAGCCGGGTGTGGTGGCGCACGCTTGTAATCCCAGTACTTGGGAGGCTGACACCAGAGGATCCAGGTTCGCGGCCAGCCTCAGCTACTTAGTGAGGCGCTCCGCAACTTAGTGAGACCCTGTTTCAAAAATAAAGAATAAAAAATAGGGCTGGGGGTGTAGCTCGGAGGTAGAATGCCCCTGGGTTCAATCCCCAGTACTGCAAAAAAAAAAAAATATATATATATAATGTGAAAATGCAAGAATAGAATATGATCTGGCCCTATACATACACAAACCATCTGAGATTAGACAGTGCTGGCTCCAAATATGAGTCTAGGCTAAATGCCTATATGTACAGTAACAACTTTTCAACTACCAGCATGTCTCCCTTCTATACTGAACAAACTTACTCCTAGTGAGCTGAAAAGAAAAGTAGGATTACTTCATATTTAGGTATAGATTAAGATGCTGCAGGTAAGAACAGAAGCATTTTGCTTCTGGGCTCAAGGTATTTCTAGAAAATTTGTCCCCAAGGGCATTTGGTCATTCACATAATTTTGAGATCAAGGAAAAATTAAAGAAACATTCCTTAGCGAGACCCTCAGCAACTTAGTAAGATTCTGTTTCAAAATAAAAAATAAAAAGGGTTGGGGGTTTAGCTTGGTGTAGAATACCTGGGTGCAATGCCCAGTACCTACCTACCTACCTACCAAACAAACAAACAAATAAACAAACAAACATTCACACAGCCAGGTCTTTTGGTAAAAAAATCTTGGGTGTGCTGCACAGCAAATATTTAGCATTTAGACATTCTCATCAAACTGGGTTTCATTTATACAAGTCAAGGGGATGGAGTGACTCCATTTCTGTACTAAAACAGAATGTGTTCCAGGTATGAGGTCTGAGCCTTCTCTCTCTAACCCTGATGTGAACAAGGAGTAGCGTATGAACATAATAACTTCTTACTTCTTAAATGAAAAGGCGCATTCAACAAGACAGACCATCACTGCTTAATGGATGCTCAGTTGGCAAGGACTACTGGCTGGGTGACTAACTGCCCTGACTTTTTGACACTTTTCTCTAGATAAGCCTAGTGGTAAGCTAGGTTTTTAGCTTTCTTGAACTCTAGTTCTCTTTGGATTTGCTCAAAGGAGACCCTTCTGTCTGAGGAGTTCTATTTTGGTTAAAAAATTTCACTCTTCAAAGACTCTTTCATAGTGCACCAGGGTTAAAACTATGCAAGACAGGGTTTATACCACAAAGCATCATGGGGGATGCCAAGTGGACCTTCTGTTCTTGGTGTATCACAGGGACCCACTTAACTTGGACCTGGTGGGGGCTCCAGTTTGGATGAATCATGGTGGGAAGACAGTGGTTAAAGAAAAACAAGTTTAAGTGTTCATAACTCTTTCTTTCACATTACAGAGCTAAGCACAACTTCACAGGATTTATTCCCTTGTGACCTAAAGAGGTCACGGGTTAAGGAATAACTAGTTTTGAAACAGTAGGTAACAGGCGACTCCCAATTCATATGTACTTTTACAAACATATGTGCAATAAAAATAAAACTGAGAAAAACTTCTTACTCATCATTTTTAATAACTTAAACCACTAGGAAATGTGAACATGTGATTATAACTGTTATTACAGTGAATCATATAAAAACGAATCCCTTCTTTTGTTTTTGGTACTGGGGATTGAATCCAGGGGCATTCTATCTCTAAGCTATACCCCCAGTTCTTTTATTTTGAAACAGGATCTCGCTAAGTTGCTGAGGCAGTCTTGAACTTGCAATCTTCCTATCTCAGCCTCCCAAGTACTGGGATTATAGGCATGTGCCACCATGCCCAGCTAAAAACTAATTCCTAAAGAAAAAAGCAGCTTTGAAGAAGCCCATCCCCAAAGAGAAGAGCCAGTTTCACTGAGCTAATTACAGAAAATTGTGAGTCACCATCTCATCAAATAGGAAATAGAAATAGTAAACATTACATACCACAAAACTTAAAATTTCAGTATCTGCAAAATCATAAAATTTAGGAATTAGAAGCCAGGTGTGGTGGCACATGCTTGTAATCTCGTACTTGGGAGGCTGAGAACTGAGGATCTGGGTTCACGGCCAGCCTCAGCTACTTAGTGAGGCCTCTGCAACCTAGTGAGATCCTGTTTCAAAATAAAGAATAAAAATATAGGACTGGGAGTGTAGCTCAGAGGTAGAATGCCCGTGGGTTCAACCCCCAGTTCTGCAAAAAAAAAAAAAAAAAAAAAAAAAAAAAAATTTAGGAATTAGAACTCTTTTAACACTCAGCAGAAACAATGAAACCCAAAGCATTACATTAAATACATTCATGACAATAAGTGTTAAGTTTTCATCCAAAGTACAGGTCATGACTTACCAAGAGTTCAGAAGTTCCTAATTTGTCTAGTTCCAAAGACTGAATGCGAGAAATATGGACCCCCATTTCCCTGTGGATGCCAGAGCATTCTATGCAGGTCAAAATACCCAAATTGGTTGAAAGCCACGTGGGTTCTGTGAAAAGGATTTAATGAAACAAACAAGACATTAATTTAGTGTGCAATGATAGAGGAAGCTAAAGGAGTAGTACAACTTGTTAAGAATTATTAAAAAAGAAAGACAGAAGAAGTGGTTGCTTGTGGTTTAGCCTACGGGCTATTATAAAAGTATTGACTTACAAACAAAATGAAACCCTTTATTCTTATAAAAATGTGAGAAAGACTTTTCCTATGTGACACCTTAGGCTTTGTGGGAGGAGTTCTCTTACTGCCAGTGATAGATTCGAAGGCCTATTAAGTACTACTCATAAGGGACTGGATTCTATGACTTTAAATTAACCTTCAAATTATAACTTTAAGGCCGGGCATGGTGGCGCATGCTTGTAATCCCAGTACTTTGGGAGGCGGAGACCGGAGGATCCGGGTTCGTGGCCAGCCTCAGCTCTCTCTCTCTCTCTCTCTCTACCTAGTGAGGCCTCTGCAACTTCGTGAGACCTGGTTTCAAAATAAAGTACAAAAAAATAGGGCCGGGGGTGTAGCGCAGAGGTAGAACGCCCCTGGGTTCAATCCCCGGTACTGCCAAAAAAAAAAAAACTTTAACCCATCATGCCCGGTTGTGGCTTCTCCATAAGTCCCTCCTGGCGGTAAGACAGCCGTTAAATATTGAGCACTAAATGTTTCTTTCAGCGACTTAAGGCTTTTTTCCTACCATCTTGGAGGGCTCCAGATTGTGGGAACAATTACTTCTATGTCACTAAAATTTTCAGGGTTCTCTCTATTCTGTTTCTTTTTGATTGGTCAATACCTGAGTATTTACTATTCTGCTACTTCCTCACAGTGTGAGTCACTAACACACATCCAAAAATGTGTCCAGTGTCACACGTAGAATAAGCACATCATAATGCTTAAGAACACCAGTTTTGCCTTCCTGTTCTGACCCCTACTAGCCGTGTGACCTTAAGCAAATCACTTAAGCTGAGTCCCAGAATCCTCATCTGTGAAATGGGGATAAGATCTTATCTTGCTCACAGAGCTCTTGTGAAGATTCGATGTGATAATCTAAGCAAAGCACCAAGCACAATCCTTAGTGCAGTGGAAGTACTCGATAAATGTTAGCTATCGCCAATACCTTGGTAGTATGGTGCTGTCTTAAAATAGAAGTTTGGGGGAAGATGATGTCACTATGCTATAGAGTTTGGGGTTCCACTAAGCAGGAAGGAAGGGCAGTCGTGTATCATGCGTCAGCCGATTTCACATTCACCATTTTATTAAGTCCTTAGGTTTATTATCCCATTTCTAGGACGAGGAAACTGCAGATCAGAATAGTAAAGGGACTTGGCCTGAGATCGTCCAGGCTGTGAATGACAGACTTGGGATTTAAAAATATGGACACCACGCTTTGTGCTCTTCCCATAATGCCCTTGGTGATGATCTAACTGAACCTCAAAGGAAAGGAGCATGCGATCATGTAGTAGAACAGGTGGGAGCCTTGAAAGTAGAGAAGACAGTGCGTTTAAGAGCCGCTCAATGGTGGGCTATTCCTGTTGGTAGTAGGTGTTGTATGTGTGTCTAAGCATGTCCATAGGCTTTTAAGTAAGTAGCTCATTTTATATTTTACAGGAAGAAAGAGGACATTTAACAAGCCAGTTCAAGCACGGGGCCGATTACCTGATGAGCCACAGTCGCAGCAGACGTCGTTTCCAGGGAGCCGCTGGACATCCTCAATGATGGCTTTTGTCAGATCTTCCAAGCTGTTCTCCCCCGTGCTCTGCTCGCCTCGGAAGGCCATGGTCAGGGCCTCTTCTTTACTATTTGTCAATACTGATATCCATCTGTGGTCAAAATGCCAGAGGAAGGAAGCCTTTGTAAGGGAATGGCCATATTTTCTCCTTCCATTGCAAAAAACCTACTTTCATCAAGAACTTCCGAAAAGAGAACCCCTCCCCCAAACAGCAACAATATGAGAGAAATTAAACTTGAAGGGAAGAGTTAAAGAATGGAAAGCAGCACAGGAGAAAACAACAGAGGTGACTGGGACAGAAAGGAGAAATAGAAACCTGTTTAACTGAGGACTCGCACGAATACCCAAGGTGCTTGTGCTTCACGTGGACACAATAAAGGGAATGCCAGCATGAAGAGGACTCAGCGAGGGACCAACGCAAAGCAAGGATGAGAGGAAGTGGGGGAAATGGGTAACAGCTCAGCAAGAGGCATCTGTTCTCTGGAAGTCCATGTCTGGTGGGGCATTTACAAGTGAAAATGAGGGAATACTATATTAGCAGCCATAAAAATGTACGCTTATGAAAAAGGCACATTAACATGGAAACACTGACATTTATAAGACAAAATGGAGAGTGCAGGCCATTTAATTATATATATAGTAAGACCACCATGTGTACCAAACAAAATAACCATTTGCTACCATCTATACATAAAGCATCCTGGCCACCCAACAACGGGGTGTGCATTAATAAAGCATGACATCACCACAAAGTGGAACAGTTAAGCAAACATTAAAATATTTTTTAAAAATTTATTTATTTATTTTTTTAACGTGCTTTTGTTGGTGCATTGGAGTCTTACATCGTGATGAATATCTATTTGATGTTAACATACATGCACACAGCTCTTAGTGTCCCCCCCGCCTCCCCCCCATATGAAGTACCAAGAATGATGTTGGTATATTTTCACATGTACATATTGTTTATGATAGTAATTCCATT
>PVJS01003347.1:0-51371 GCA_004027185.1 Glis glis
TTTGATTTGCATCTCCCTGATTGCTAATGATGTTGAACATTTTTTCATGTATCTATTGGCCATTTGTATCTCTTCTTTCATGAAGTGTCTATTCATTTCAGTTGCTCACTTCTTGATCGGATTGTTTGTTTTCTTAGTGTAAAGTCTTTTAAGTTCTTTGTATATCCTAGATATTAGACCTCTGTCAGAGGGATAGCTTGCAAAGATCTTCTCCTATTCTGTAGGTTTTCTCCTTAAGCTCTTGATGGTTTCCTTTGATGAGCAGAAGCTTTGTAGTTCAATGCTATCCCACTTATTAATTCTTGTTTTAATTTCCTGTGCTTTGGAGGTCTTGTTGAGGAAGTTTCTACCTGTGCCTATATGATGGAGTGTTGGACCTATGGCTTCTTCTAATAATTTCACAGTCTCTGGTCTAACTTCCAGGTCTTTGATCCATGTCAAATTGACTCTTGTGCAGGGTGAGAGGTAAAGATTCAGCTCCATTTTTCTACAGGTAGATAACTAGTTTTCCCAGCACCATTTGTTGAAAAGACTGTCCTTTCTCCAATGTATGTGTTTGGCACCTGTCAAAAATCAATTGGCTATAAGTTTGTGGACTTGTTTCTGTATCTTCTATTCTGTACCACTGGTCTATGTGTCTGTTTTTGTGCCAATACCATGCTGATTTTATTACTATATAGCTCTGTAGTATAATTTGAAGTCAGGAATTGTGATGCCTCCTACATGGTTCTTATTGCTGAGAATGCTTTGGCTATTCTGGGTCTTTTCTTTCTCCAGATGAAACTAATGACTGTATTTTCTAGCTGTGCGAAAAATGACGTTGGCATTTTGATAGGGATTGCATTGACTCTGTAGATCCTTTTTGACAGGATAGCCATTTTGATAATATTTATTCTGCCTATCCAAGAGCAGGGGAGATCTTTCCATCTTCTAAGATCTTCTTCGATTTTTTTCTTCAGTGTTCTATAGTTTTCATTGTAGAGGTCTTTTACCTCTTTGGTTAAGTTTATTACTAGGTATTTGATTGGTTTTGAAGTTATTGTGAATGGAATTGTTTTCTGGATTTCTTTCTCAGTGGATTCATGGTTGGCATATATGAAAGCTACTGATTTTTTTAGGTTGATCTTGTATCCTGCTACTTTGCTGAAGTTTTTAATCATCTCTAGTAGACTTTTGGTTGAGTTCTTTGGGTCTTCTAGGTATAGGATCATATTGTCTGAAAATAAAAATAATTTTAGTTCTTCTTTTCCTATTTGAATTCCTTTGATATCCGTCTCTTGTCTTATTGCTCTGGCAAGAGTTTCAAGGACTATGTTGGAAAGGAGTGGTGATAGTGGGCATCCTTGTCTTGTTCCTGATTTTAAGGGGAATTCTGGCAATTTTTCCCCGTTCAATATGATGTTGGCTTTGGTTTTCTTATATATTGACTTAATGATGTTGAGGTATGTTCCTTCTATTCCAATTTTCTGTAGAGTTCTTAACATGAATGGGTGTTGAATTTTGTCAAATGCTTTTTCCGCATCTATTGAAATGATCATGTGATTTTTGTTTTTAGATTGGTTTATGTGGTGGATCACATGTATTGTTTTGCGTATGTTGAACCAGCCTTGCTTTCCTGGGATGAAACCAACTTGGTCATGGTGTACGATTTTCTCAATATGGTTTTTAATGCGCGTGGCTTGTATTTTATTTAGAATTTTTGCATCTATGTTCATTAATGATATTGGTCTGTAATTTTCTTTCCTTGAGGTATCTTTATTTGTCTTTGGTATTAATGTGATGTTGTCCTCGTAAAAAGAGTTTGGAAGAATTCCATCTCTTTCAATTTCATGGAATAGCTTGTGGAGTATTGGTTTTAGTTCATCTGTGAAGGTTCTGTAAAATTCGGCTGGAAAACCATCTGGACTTTTTATTGCTGTTTCTATCTCTGTGCTTGTTATTGGTTGATTCAGTTTTTCTGTATCCTCTTGGTTAAATTTAGGTAGGTTGTATGTGTCTAGAAATCTTTTGACCTCTTCCATGTTTTCCATTTTATTAGAATATAAGTTTTCAAAGTAGCTTCTTATGATCCTCTGGATTTGTCCACTATCTGTGGTGATATCCCCTTTTTCATTTCTGATTTTGGTAATTTGGGTTGATTCTCTCCTTCTTTTGGTTAGGTTAGCTAGTGGTTTGTCAATCTTGTTAAACTTCTCAAAGAACCAGCTTCTTGTTTTGTTGATTCTTTGTATTTTTTTTTTATTTTCTATTTCATTAATTTCTGCTCTGATTTTAGTTATCTCCTGCCTTCTACTGGCTTTGGGTTGCGATTGTTCCTGTTTTTCAAGATCCTTGAGATGTGTCATTAGGTTATTTGTTTGCATATTTTCTGTTTTTCTTATGTGGGCACTCAGTGCTATAATTTTTCCTCTTAACAGTGCTTTCAAGGTGTCCCTCAGATTTTGATTTGTCGTGTCTATTTTCATTAAATTCCAGGAATTTTTTTATTTCTCCCCTTATTTCTTTCCTGATCCAGTCCTCGTTCAGGAGTGTATCGTTCAGTCTCCATGTACTTATGTGATTACTTTTTGTCTTCCTGTTGTTGATTTCCAGTTTCAATCCATTGTGATATGAGAAGATGCAGGAAATTATATCACATCTTTTGAATTTGATGGTGCTAGCTTTGTGACCCAGTATGTGGTCTATTTTGCATTTCCTGCAGGTCAGAGTCAGTGATCTCACTTGTTGATGCATTGTGGGTTTTTCTTGTTTCCTCACTGTTCTTCATTCTTGTGTTTTTGGTGTTTTCCATTTTGTGTTTCTGTTGCCTCTGCATCATCATTACTTTCTGTGTATGTGACCTCTTGATGGTTCCTGTAGTCCCAATTGGGTCAGTACACTGCAGGCTGTGGATCACTCTTGTTTGGTTGCCTGGGGCATGGTATTGTGTGTGGAGGGGTATGCAGGGTCCAGAGCTCAGGTGTTGGCACATGAGGAGCACTTCGAGGTGCAGTGTTGGGTGTGGGCACTGAGGCGCAGGTGACAGTGCTGGAAGGTGCACTGTTTCCGAGGTTCAGGTGCTGGGAGTTGCCCAGGCCCCTAGGGATGCACGCGTGCTCCGGGTCTAGGGCAGTGTTGCAGGAGGGTGCCTGGGCTCTGATGCGCTGTGCTGAGGATTTCGAAAGGACCCATGAGAGGTGCGGGTTCCAGGTATCGAGTAGCGGTGCCTAGAGATACACAGGCTCTTAGGCGCAGCACAGAGTATCGCGCGTGGGTCCCAGAGTGGAGCGTGTGCTCCTAGATCTCAGGTGGCAGTGCTGGGGTGTGCTCTGAGTCAGAGACAGCCTGGAGAGTTGCGCGGGTCTTGGGTGGCGGCGCTGGAGGGTATCCGGGCTCTGAAGTGTGGCACATAGGCTCCCGCACCGGGGAGAGGGGTGCAGGCTCTGCATCTCGGGCAGCTGCGCTGGAGTCCAAGGCAGGGCATGGAAGGCCATCCAGGATGCACAGGAGGTCGCCAGGGTCTGAGGCTGGGAGTGGAGGGCCCGGTGACGCGGGGGTGGGGACGCCGAGGTCTGGTACCTGGCACAGACGCCACCAAGGTGACGCCGAGGCCTGGGGCAGGCGCAGAGGCCACCGAGGTGATGCCGAGGCCTACGGAGTGATGCAGAGGCCTGGGGTGGGCGCAGACGTCGCCGGTGTGACGCTGAGGCCCCGGGCGGGCACAGAGGCTGCTGAGGTGACTCGCGGGGCCGCCAAGGTCTGGTACCTTGCACAGAGGCCGCTGAGGTGATGCCAAGGCCTGGGACGGGCGCAGAGGCCGCTGAGGTGACCCCGAGGCCTGGGGCGGGTGCAGAGGACGCCAGGGTGACGCGGGCGGACACCGAGGCCCGGGGCGGGTGCAGAGGCCGCCGGATGATGCGGGGGGGGGGGGGGACACCGACGTTTGGTACCTGGTGCAGAGGCTGCCGAGGTGACGCTGAGGCCTTGGGTGGGCGCAGAGGCCACTGAGGTGATGCCGAGGTTTGGGGCAGACGCAGAGGCCAGCGGGGTGACCAAGGAGGACATTTACTATTCTTAATAACTAATAAAGCCGGGCGTGGTGGCGCACGCTTGTAATCCCAGTACTTTGGGAGGCGGAGACCGGAGGATCCGGGTTCGCAGCCAACCTCAGCACGCATGCGCACACGGCGATCTATCTCCCTCTCTCCTCTCTCTCTCTCTCTCTCTCTCTCTACCTAGTGAGGCCCTCCACAACTTCGTGAGACCCGGTTTCAAAAATAAAGCATAAAAAAAAAATAGGGCCGGGAGTGTAGCGCGGAGGTAGAACGCCCCTGCGTTCAATCCCCAGTACCGCAAAAAAAAAAAAACAAAAAAAACTAATAAAATACCTCAGCTCTGGTAATGAGTCAGTAAATACTTTTTTTCTTTTTTCTTTTTTCCATTTTTTTTATTGGTGTTTTGTAATCATACATCTTGATGGGTTTCAGGGTGATAGAAGTATACATGCACACATTGATCAATTAGCCCTCCCCCAATTCCCTCCCCTATTCCCTCCCCCTTCCCTCTTCCTGCTCAGCATAGTGTTGACTTTAATATATTTGTGTATGTACATCCTGTGCATTAGGGTGTTTCCCTCTTCCCCCTCCCATCTGCCTCAATTAGGTCACCTTCTCTACTCATCTGAAGTTGTCTCCATCTTTGTCTAAGAAGAAATACAAATGGCCAATAAATATATGAAAAAATGGTCAACATCATTAGCAATCAGAGAGATGCAAATCAAAACTACCCTGAGATTTCACCTAACCCCAATTAGAATGGCAATCATTAAAAACACAAACAATAACAAATCCTGGCAAGGATGTGAAGTAGGAACTCTAATACACTGTTGGTGGGATTGCAAATTAGTGCAACCACTTTGGAAAACAGTAAATACTTTTGAATAAATCAACTAGTTGGAGGTTGTCAAATATATATTAGTGAGAAGCAAAGCGTACAATACTGTTTCTTGCTTGTATCAAGCTCCGCTCTTTCAAAACTCAAGGTAGCCTTCATACATTGCTGGTGGGAAAGTAAAATGGCACACCCATTTAGAAACAGTTCATCAGTCCCTTCAAAAGTTAAACACACAGGTACCTTAGGACCAAGCAATTCCGCTTCTCCATATATTCTCAAGACAATTCAAAACAAATGTTCACACAAAAACTTGTACATAAATGTTCATAGCAGCATTATTCATAATAGTTGAAAACTGGAAGCAACCCAAATGCCCATTAGCTGAGAATTGAAATTTGGTATATTCATACAATTGAAAATTGCTTGGCCATAGAAAGGAATAAAGTATTGATACATATTATAATATGAATAGACCTTGACAACATTATAAGTGTAAGAAGCAAAATACAAATGACCACATACTGCATAATTCTGTTTATATAAAATGTCTACAATGTGTATGCTCATTTAGTTTTGCAAACAAACATAAGTCCACTGAATTGTACAGTTTAAAATGCAAAACTTTATCACATATGAATTTTTTTTTTTTTTGCGGTACCGGGGATTGAACCCAGGGGCGTTCTACCTCCGCGCTACACCCCCGGCCCTATTTTTTTTATACTTTATTTTGAAACCGGGTCTCACGACGTTGCGGAGGGCCTCACTAGGTAGAGAGAGAGAGAGAGAGAGAGAGAGACAGGGAGAGAGAGAGAGAAAGAGAGAGAGAGAGAGAGCTGAGGCTGGCCACAAACCCGGATCCTCTGATCTCCGCCTCCCAAAGTACTGGGATTACAAGCGTGTGCAACCACATCCGGCCACATATGAATTTTATATCAAGAAAAATGATACACATTATAACAACATAGGAAATGCTTATGTCATAATTTTATGTGAAAAAAATGTAGTTTTGTTCATATGGTATGGTCACATGTATAGGAAAGAACTACATTGAGTAAAGACTAGAACACATTATATTAAAATATTAACAGAATCTGGGTGTGATGGCACATAACTGTAATCCCAATACTTGGGAGGCTAAGACAGGAGGATTGCAGGTTTCTGGCCAGCCTCAGCAACTTAGCAAGACCTTCAGCAACTTAGTGAGACCCCATTTCAAAATAAAAGAATAAAAGCCAGGTGTGGCGGCACACGCTTGTAATCCCAGTACTTGGGAGACTGAGTCAGGAGGATTGCAGGTTCCCAGCAAGCCTCAGCAACTTAGTGAGGCCCTCCACAACTTAGTGAGATCCTGTTTCAAAATAAAGTATAAAAAAATGGGCTGGGGGGGTGTAGCTCGGAGGTAGAATGCCCCTGGGTTCAATCCCCAGTTCTGCAAAAAATAAATAAATAAATAAATAAATAAATAAATAAATAAATAAATAATAAATAAGGCTGGGGGTATACCTCAGAGGTAGAATACCCCTGGATTCAATCCCCAATACCACAAATGGGACATGTTACATCAAAATATTAACAGAGGTTATTTCTAGTAATGAGGTAATGTAAAATCTTCTTTTCTTCAATTAAAAATATTTTCAGCTCTCCTATTATAAACATATTTTTGAAATAAAAAAATTAAAAAGTTTGAAAATGCCAGAAAGAGAAGGTGGCAGAGTTTCCATGGCCACTTAAAAGCTAATAACGTGTGTTTAAAATTAAGTATAAACAGAGACAGGCATGGTGGAGCATGCTTGTAATCCCAGTACTTGAGAGGCTGAGACAGGAGGATCCGGGTTCACGGCCAGCCTCAACTACTTAGTGAGGCCCTCTACAACTTAGACTCTGTTTCAAAATAAAGAATAAAAAAATAGGGCTGGGGGCATAGCTCAGCGATAGAACACCCCTGGGTTCAATCCCCAGTACCACACAAAAAAAGTATAAACAGTACCATAAAACAGACCAAAAGAAAAAGAAACTGTCACTGACTGGAATTCAACCTTGGACAGGGTTTTAAAAATATATGACTCATGTTTTCTCTCATATGTGGAGCTAGGGAGTAATCGGGACACAAGACAGACTTTAGGTAATGGAGGAGCAACCCCAGCGGAACGATGGAGGGGATCTAGGAGAGGTGGAGGGGGGAGGGAGAATTAATGAGAGAAACACTTCCATTGATGTTATGTGCTCATGTGAAATTACCAATGCCAATATCAGTATCATGCATGGGGAAGGGAAGGGAGTGGAGAGGGAGCCAGGGGAGAGCTCACTAAGTGCTGTGTGCATGTATGTCCCTATCACTCTGAACTACATTATGATGTGACACTACAATGCATCAATAAAACTAGATTAAAAAAGGAATAATATATCCAAGAAATTATAAAGTAAAAAATATGACTCATTACTTCCAATACAATAACTAGTAAGTATAGGACCTCTAATACAATGACTATTTGCCAAATGTTTACTATGTGTTGGACTCTGGAATAACTATCAGTTTATCAACTCTTTTGAATCTTTGTAAAATCCTATAAAGTAGGAATTCTATAATTAATTAGCTGATTTGTTTTACTTGATTTCTGCACCTCATTTGAAAAATAGGATTGATAGTAATGGTACCTACACCATAGAGGATCAAAACAGACAAAGCGTGAGACATTGAAAACAGTGTCTATTGCAAGGTACATGTGCCATAAAGCTAACCTATCGTTATTATCTTTACTACTTCTTATACCACTCCTAATGTAATGACTGTTATTATTGCCACGTATAGATGAGACTGAGAGGTTGAGAAACTTGCCCAAAGGTCAGGTCACATAGCTAAATGGTGGAGGAGTATGGTTTTAAATGCTAATCTCACATGACTCCTCTTTTGCAAAAACATTTGAATAGCTTCCCTTTGGTTTTAAGACACACACCAAAGTTTGTAAAACCTGTATGAGCCATACCCCATTCACCTCTAATATCATACTATGTATTCTTCTCTGTGTGCTCCAATGGCCTTCTTTACTTCTTACAAATCAGCCTGCTGTTTCTCTCATGAGGTTTTTGTAGTGCTGTCCCTCAGTCTGTCTGTGGCACTTGGCCTCTTACATATTTCCATCCTTTCTGAGACCTCAATCATCTCTTCTTCATGTATGACTAGGCTAATAATCCATCCATATGCTCTCATACAATCACATTTCTTCTTTGTAGCATTTGACAAGACTAGAATTTTAAATTTCTATGTTTTTTGATTAATAGGCTTTCTCCACTACACATGAGATATTCTTCTTTCTTTGTTCTCTCTTCTTTGTTTGAGGGCCTAACCTATTAAAATATTTACCATGGAGAGGTTGAAAAAAAAAGAAAAAGAAAAATCATGAACTAAAATGGATAAAAAAAGAAAAGAAATAAAAAAGACATACTAACAGGTTAAAGAGTGAAACTAATAAGATAGCAGTTTTGGAAGTGGGAGTTACATTTTTAAGAGCTGAAAAGAAGAACTAAGTAAAATAAAGTAAAAAGATTATAAACAAGTAAAGTAAATCAAACAACTTAGAAGAAGTAGAAATCAAACAGAACCAACAGCATAAAAACATTGAATTAGGATGAAGGTGTTCAAGGGGGCTGAGAACAAACCTTCTCCATGGCTGAATGCCTACCCTGGGCTGGTTGCAGACAGGGTCTTCCAAGATGAGACAAGATCAAAAGAGAAGATGGCAACAGGAAGGGCTCAGAATTAGGCCACTGCTGTAAGTGCTTTAGGAAACAAAGATAAAGACTGCGTTTGCTTTCTTTTGAGAAAATTTAGGTCAATTTGTCAAGGACTGTAGATGTTTGGCAAAGTGGTAGTATACAGAAAAAGATTTATTTATTAGCATAATTCTCTACAAGAAAGAGGCCTCTAAAGAGATGTTGAGGGTAAAAATAAGACTGAGTTGTAGTTGGACCCTCACGCTTTCGTTTTGCCTAGGGAGCATAAAGTGTGTAAAGACTACTGTAGAATTACACTTAGGAAACAGAAGAGATTTTTCAAGGCCATATTGTGGTAGAAAAAGGAAAACCAAAATGGGAAGAATTTCTAGGCAAAATGGCAATTATGAAAAGGAGCCCAGTTTCCACCTTTGCCTGAGTTGAATAGTGCCTCATTGACTCCGGAGAAACAGGATGGAGCAAGGGGTGGATTACTATGGAACTGGCATAGAGTACTGTGGAATGAGTTCAGTTTTGGAGTCAGGTGGATCTTTGTTCAAAATGTATCATCACATTCTTTAATGTCAGCTTCTTCTTTTTCTTTCTGTTCCTAGTGTGTGTGTGTGTGGGGGGGGTATGGGGATTGAATCCAGGGGTTGCTGAGAATCTTGCTACATCGCTGAGACTGTTCTCAAACCTGCATCCTCCTGTCTCAGCCTCCCAAGTACTGGGATTACAGGTGTGCCGCACCGCGCCCAACTAGTGTCAGCTTTTATACTTAGACTAGAGTGAAAAGCAGGTGTTCTCATCGTTTCAGCACTTTTTGAAAAATTATAATTTTATGAATAGTAACATTATTACACTGAGAAAAACATATATACTGTATCTTGTAGTAAAACGAAACATTTGCTTGGTGGCTTTTAAAAATAAAGACATTTCTTGCTTATAGACAGTTACTGTGGGCCATGGTTCATATTTCTTGTGGGCCATGTTTAATTTCCTTCATTAGGGGGACTCTAGTTTTTTTTTTAAATTAACAGCCTTATGAGCCTGTTTTCATCACTATAAAACTGGAGTGGGAGGGGGAGTTTAGTCCGTTTATCTAAGCACCTAGCTCAAATCTTGACATACCATCCAGGCACAGAAGTATTTCTTTTTCCTTCCCAGTTCCTCCCCTCTTCAGTTTATGAGGAGAACACATGAGGCTCCAGTTTTTACTTAACCATTTAAAAAATTTCTCTCCAATGCTAAGCAACTACCGATTCTTCCAACCAAAGCCCTTGCTCATAGGAATATAAATAAAAGCTGTTAACATAGAAACTCAGCGTCTTTGACACAAAGAGTTATGATATACCTAAAATATCTTAATATTAAATACATAGTTGAGGTTATTTGTTAAGAAATATTTAATATGTACACACACATATAGTCCAATTTTAATTTTTACTTTGCTTTCTAAAATTTTTTATTGAAGTTCCTTTACTTTTCTAACATAATAGACTATTCACAGAATAGACTCTGAAATAGAGTAAATTCCTGGGAGACCTAGAAAGTATAATGTACATCTAAGAGGGGTAGATATAGATTTGTTCAGGCCAGAAAATATAATTACATTTTTTAAAAATTTTAGGTAAAAGCATATATGAATATAACAAAGCTGCAATATGCAAACATGCTACATTTTTATGGATAAACATTTTTTTTTCCACTGGAGGGTGCAATTTGTCAGCATATCAAGATTTTCACAGTTCTTTTAATGAGTACACTTTACAAATAGTATCTGATAGATGACCATTTCCAAAACACTAACAAAGACTGCTGGGCAGATTTCATGAAACTTTAAGTAAATGAAATTTTACCAGTAGAAATTTGGACTTTATTACACAAAATGTTAATGATTTAATAAGGAGCAATGATTTATAAACTAGGCATAACTTTTTTCTTTTATTGTCTTTTTTGATACCATGTATGAGTTTCTTGGCTATTCATATTGTAGAACTCTATACTAATAATTCATGATAAAGATAAATACATTCCTACCTTTAATATTATGAAGTTTTTATAGATGTTTTCTTTGGCAGTCTATGTATTCATTTGAAATTCTCTATAAAATATAAAATATTGGTCACTTTATCTTTATTAGACTTGACACCCAATAATAATATGTGGTCTAAGATTAAATATAAATTTAATAAGCATAAAACTAATATATACATTTAATTGAATTTTTTTTGCTTTTATTATATACCTCATATAGTATGATTATTAGACATGTTCCTTCGATTTAATACCAATAAAATGTGAATTATGCCTAGGTATTAGCACGGTTCTATATTTATTAACTTTCCATTTTTAATTTACTTAATTCTCAAAACAACCTTAACAGGTAAGCACCATTTTTTTTCTATTTCACACATGAATAATAGAAGGTGTTAAGCATATTTTCCAAGGCCATACAGTTAATGTCAGAACTCAACCCAAGCAAGACTCAACCCAAGCTCCAGGGCTCAGACTTAATCACCACTTAATAACTGTTAAAACTTTTTGTTGTCAATTACTGCTACTCAAATAGTAATTTTTTTATTTTATTTATTTATTATTTTAATTTTATTTTAGATATAGAAGGTAGGCATTTTTCATTGTGAGTTAATGTCTCAAAGATATCCATCAAGTATTTTCTTTTGCATTTTCTGTTTGTCCTGAGCTAATAGAACTCCTGTAATTATGACTTACATAAGTGATCTTGTGTCCAAGACTATTAACTGCCTACCCCAGCAGCAATTCTTTCCTTCCCTCCCAGTAACAGAGCACCAATATTTTGATAACATGTGGCCACTTAGAGTAAAAGACTAATTTTCCATTCACTCTCAGATATGCATGGCCATATAACTAAGTGGACAATAAAATGTTCAGCGTATGTGTGATATGGGATTTCCAGGGAGTCTCCTAAAAAAAAAAATAATAAGTTTTGTGACCCTGCAGCACTTACCCCTACTTATTCTTTCCTACTCCCAGCAATGTGGGTATAAAAAACAGCTGGTGCCTATGCAGCCATTTTAAGCCTTGACACAGTATGACAGAATGACAGAGCAAGACAGGGAAGGAACTTCTACCTCCCTTGAACCTCTATTTTGAGTCTTTTTTCCTCATTATATGCAGCTGTCTCTTACCCTATAAAGAGTAACAGCTTTCGATAGGGTTTAAGAATTCATTTTGTCTATCTTTTTGAGCCTCAGTAAATACCAGATCATGTTCTTTCTTCAATAGATGTGGCTTTGCCATGAGGTCATCAAATACCCTTGTATGCTATGTTGATTTTGAATCTTTTTAAGCAATTTATATATGCTTGCTTAATTTTTTACACCATAATTTCTTTAATGATCATTTTCACCTGTAGTTCAAAATTAACTGTAAAAACTATTCTGCAAGTAGTGGTAACCTCTGTAGTAGTAATTGATGATCTAATTTAAATTGTCAATTTTTTAGATACTTCAAATCATTCCAGATTAAATTTTCCCTTTGTAATCAGGAAGGTACTATTTTGGACTGAGTGTTTGTGTCCACCCCCCCATCTATATTTTTGAAATCCTAACTCCCAAAAGGATGATATTAGAGGTGGGAATTTGAGTAGGTAATTCAGTTTAGATAAGGTCATGAGAGTGGATCCTCCAAAATGGAATTATTGTTCTGAAAAGAACAGTCTAGAGCTCTCCTCATCTCCATCTGTGCTCCCACCAAGAAAGGTCATGCGGTTATATGCAGGAAGAAGGCCCTTACCAAGAACTTGACAAGACTGGCACCTTGATCTTGGACTCCCAGCCTCCAGAACTGGGAGAAATAAATGTGTATCATGTAAGCAGTATAGTCTGTGGCATTCTGTTGTAGCTGTTCAGACTCACTGAGACGTACACTATGGTGTTCTCTCCATGAGGTCAAATACATTCAAAAATATTTTATGAGATTAATAACACAACCTGGTATTAGGAGTGAGCATGACATAGCCATTTTCTATAAAGAAATTCATGAATGTCCTCACCTGTTTCCTGGCATTTTCTCTTTGCTTAGATGCAAGCCTAGATTCTGCTGGCCTCTCCTTGAACTTGCTACTTGCCTCTCATTTTAAGGGGAAATAATAATGAGGTTGATTTTAAGACCCTTTTCTGGTGGTTTAAGCAAGGTTTGGGAAAGATTAAAAACATTATACTATTTTATACACGTATACCAATTACAATGTGTTCAGCATTGCACTAAATTCATTATGTGTATTGTCACTTAACCCTCACAAGCACTCCAAAAGAAGTATTAATATTTTACAGCTGAGAGAGCTGAGTTATAGAGATGTAACAACTTCCCTTAAGATTACTCAGCTGTCATGGAAATATTAGGACTTGAGCTCATGCTTTTTGACCTTACAATTGTAATATAAAGTGTTAATCAGTTCAAGCAACTGTTAGAATTATTGCATTAAGTTAGACAAATGAAAAATAAAATTAGAGAATTGTAGAAAGTTTTATGAAGTGTTTCTTCTTGATCTATGCTTCTCAGACCTTTTTCTTTGTTTTGAAATATAAAGTATTCAAATAACCATAGAATATTTATTGCGTTAACAATATAAGATTTTTTATCTTTTTTTTAGCCAAATTAGATAATTTTCAAAGGAAACATTCATAGTAGTTATCCAAATCCTTCATTTTTTTTTCTATTTTTCTGTGACTTCTCCACATACAGGTATTAGATTACAACTCATGTTTAGGTTTAGTCTTAGGAAAGAGTCACCATGTGGCAAATTAACTCAGTCTGATAAAATGTAGATTGTCTAGTTTTCTTCATTTATTATTGATCCTGCAGGTAAACAAAATTATTCACTTTCATGTCTATCAGGAATATTCAAAAGGAAATGATATGTAGGGATAGAAAAATCTTTTCAATTAAATGTTCTGTGTATTTTGCAAAGAAAAATAAAGCCCAAATCAAATAACTCGACCAAGATAATCTGCTGAAGCAAAAGGTAGAGGTAAAATATAGAGAGCATCTACTCTAGTGTCAGAAAATATGGGTCAAGTCATAACTCTGCAAAGTATTAATCAAGAAAACATGGACATGCTACTTAACCTCTTGGAAGATTAAGTTTTGAACTAATAAAATGAATGGTACTATCTCCTGTAAAATTGTTAGAAGGATCAAATGGTAAAATAATAGGGGCAATATTTGCAAACTATTCAGTGTTATATAAATGTTAGCTGTTACTAATAGATTTTGCTTGCCATTATAGAGAGGAAACACTATAAAATATATACATAATTAAGAATTTAGAGCTGTTCCTGTACAAAGACAAGAGCAGGAGATATTATAGCATTTTCATAATTTTTATAAAACATTTCAGACATTATCTTCAATAATAAATATTTATATTAAAACTCTTACTTTATTTCTGAATCATAAAATCTCAAACTATTTGGAGGGTTGTTTTAGTTTTTTACAAAAACTTGAAAAGGATGTTTACATAAATATTCTCCCCCAATTTTTAAAATAAAATTATGGTATTTGGTTCAAAATGTTTAATTCATCAACCTCATTGTTTATAATTCCTCAACAGCTTTCACGAGATGAAAGGAGATAATAGTGCTTCTATGTGAATAGATGAGCAGCTAAGATGGAAGTCCATATGAAGAAACACTTCAACTTTCTACCAGCTATTTGTCTCTGAAATATTTTTCTTAGGTATAAAACCAAGCTTAACTAGCTATTATCTAGGTATTGTGAGCCTAGAAGTCCAACCTGACCAAACCAAACCAAACCAAACCAAACCAACACTGAAACATCCTTCAAACAAACAAACAAACAAACAAACAAACAAACAAACAAACAACACTAAAACATCCTTCAAGAAAACCAACCAGCCAGTTGGGGGTAGAGAGCTACAGTGTACTCTTTCTTCTGTGGCACGAGCCCTAGGAATCCATTCATATTCCGTCTCCTACCACTGAGCAGCTGCTGGCCTGAGAAGGATGGAAGGGTCTGTCAGAAGTACAACTGAGAAACCAGCTCAGAGACAATGGGGCATCATCTCCCAGAATATAGTGTACATTCTAAATCCATAAAAATATGTCACTATGTCCCTAGTAGGCAAATATATGGAAATCAAGGAGTCACCCCACAGTCCTTTTCTCAGTGATCCAAGGTGAAGAATTTGTGTTTTTTGTCACTGCAATTCTTAGGCAAAGAGGTATGTTTTGAGGAATTTGTCTCAGAGGGGTAATGCCACTACTTGTGTCTCATTAACTGAGACACAAGCTGCTACCTGGACACTTTGGGTTGCCTATGCGAAGAGATAAGCCAGCAGTGTGGGAGGCCACACCCTAAAAGGGGAGATCAAAGCTGACCATCAAGGAAAGGTAGGGCCACAGAGGCTCTAACTATGCCAGTGCACTGTGCTTGCTCACTTGCTGCTGTTGGACTCCTGTGGCTATCATGTGACAGAGCCTGCTGTTAACCTGATAAATGATGACAGACACATGGTCCAGTTGCCCAAGTGCCTCAGTAGATAGGCTGCCAAATATAAGTCATATAAGTGGGGTTGATGGATTAAGTGGGTAATCTTAAGATTATCCAGCGACCAGCCAAACCACCCACTGAGTGTTACTGAGGCATGAGCAAGTCAATGGAGATCAGTAGAGGTGGGTGAGACAGCTAAATCATAAGCTAAATAAATGACTGGTGTTCTAAGGACCTGAGTTTTGGACTGGCTTGTTAAGAAGAACTGTGAACTGATGCAAGAAAGAACTTGGAAAGAAAAGGATTATAGAAACCAGGATACTATGACCACTTTTTCTCAAAAGCAGTACAACCCAAGGATCATTTCCAAAACATGGAGATGATCTGGCAGCTAAAAGGAATGCAATAGAACCTAATATTCTATACTTTCCCTCCGTCTTCTCACTGTGCTCACAGCTTCTCCTGTCAGTATCCATTATCAATTTTTCCTAAATGACTTCCTCTAGATACTGTTTTCTCTTAACTGTGTTGTTCTGGCTCGTTCCATCTCTCCTTTAGCAGACATTTACTATGTACCTTTTTGCATCAGACTCATGCTGGATATTGAGAAAAAACAACAAGCTGTTGAATTCAACCCATGTATATGTGCCAAGCACACGTTCAAAGTGCTAGAGGGTCTTACAGCCTAACCAGAAAGATAGGCAAACCAGAAGATATAATAATAGGGGAAAGTATATTATATTAAGTAGTGAAGGGTGTGTTTTGGAGGCATAGAATGGATGTAGAAACTGAGCAGACACATAGAGAGCCATGGGGAAGAGGTGTATTACTCTCAGTTGGGCTGAGCCAAATTCACGTACTGGCTGTTTTCTAAGTATTTGTCTAGTGTGGAATGGAACATTTTACACTGAGATATTCTTGGGAGAGAGTTCTTGTTCTGAAGGAGTATGATAAACACAAGCTCGCCTTGTGTGCTGTGTTCTCTCCCATCTCATGCCCAGGAGCATTTTCGTCCCCAGTAATTTCTGCACTTGTGTTGAATTTTGATTCTCTGGGTTACTCTGCCCTGTCACTTCCGAGGATGATGATGTGGAAGAGAACACTGAGGAAAAGGAATGCAATAAAGCCGTATGGGTTATTTTCATAAAATTAGTTGAAATAAAATATGAAAAAATTAAAAAATAAATGGCCATTCTTTTGAGAAGTAGTCCTTTACCCACGATGTAGTAAAATATGTAGAGTTTTTATTTCCTTATTGTGCAGAGTAGAAATTTAAGCACTATGTGAGAAATGAGAGTGGAAATTCCTGACATGTTCCTGATTTTAGAAAACATTCCCCCTTTCACTATTAAGGATAATGCTAACTGTGGGTGAGTTTGTCTTTTGTTGCTGTTGTTGTTTTGTTTTATAATGCTCCTTATTAAGTTGTGAAGAAGTTCCCTTCTTTATTAATCTGTTTGCATTACTATAATGAAATGTCCGAGGTAGGCTACATTATAAAGAAACAAGGTTTATTTTGGCCTATTGTTGTGTAGGTGTAAGGTTGAGGGGCTGCATCTGGTGATGAACTTCTTGCTGGCAGAATTCTAAGGCAATGTAGGGCATCTCATGGCAAGAGACAGGGTGTGTGTGTGTGTGTGTGTGTGTGTGTGTGTGTGTATCTTCTGGCCTCTATCCCTTTTCTTATAAAGTCACCAATAACTCACTCATGGGGGCTCCACTCTGATGACCTTGTCTAATCACCTTTCAAAGGTGCCACTTGTAAACAACATAGATGGATTAAGTTTCTAGCTTCTTAATACCTCACAATGGGGATTAGGTTCCAACACATGAACCTTTGGGGGAATCATCCAAACCATAGAGTTCTTTAATCTCTATTTTTCTAAGGGCTTTTTTTTTTTTGCGGTACTGGGAATTGAACCCAGGGGCATTCTACCTCCAAGCTACACCCTCAGTCCTATTTTTTTTTTATTCTTTTCTTTTCTTTTTTTTTTTTTTGAAACAGGGTCTCAGTTGCAGAGGGCCTCACGAAGTAGCTGAGGCTGGCTGCGAACCTGCGATCCTCCTGTCTCAGCCTCCCAAGAATTGGGATTACAAGTGTGCGCCACCACACCCGGCTAAGGGTTTCTATTATGTATAAATTTTGTTAAAGACTTTTTCTGTATCTAACAATATGACTTTTCTTGTATAAATCTGTTGATGTGGTGCATTACATTGACTTTGAATGTTGAACCAGCCTTGCATGTCTTGAATAGATCCCATTTTGTTGTAGTACATAATTGTCTCTCTCCCTCTCTCATATATGAGAGAGAGAGAGAGAGAGATGGGGGTACTAGGGATTGAACCCAGGAGTGTTCTAACTCTGAGCTACACCCCCAGCCCTATTTTACTTTATATTTTGAAACACGGTCTCACTAAGTTGCTGAAGGCCTCACTATATTGCTGAAACTGGCCTCGAACTAGCAGTCCTCCTGTCTCAGCCTCCCAAGTACTGGGATTACAGGTGTGGGCCACCATGCCCAGTTGTCTTTATGTTTTTTAAACTGTAATTTGCTAGCATTTTATTTAGGTTGTTTGCATGTATGTTTATGAGAGGTCTTGATCTTTACTTCTCCTGTGTGTGTGGGGAGAGGGGTACTGGGGCTTCAACCCAGGGGTGTTCTAACTCTGAACTATACCACCAGCCCTATTTTATTGTTTTATTTTAAAACAGGGTCTCACTAAGTGACCATGTGCTGTCCTCAAACCTGCAATCCTCCTGTCTCAGCCTCCCAAGTACTGGGATTACAGGCATGTGCCACCTCACCCAGCTTCCTTTAAATAAAAAAAACCCACAAAAATCCAAAAAACAAATTTATCTGTGTTCAACATTAGGATAATGCTTGCCTCAGAGAATGAATCAAGGTGTATTTTCTCTGTCTTATTGTCTGGAAGGAGATTAGAGAGTTAGTATCATTTTTTCCTCAAATGGTTGGTAAAAACCATCTAAGCATGGTGCTTTTATTTTGGGAAGGTAGTTATTGATTTACTTTCTTTAACACATATAAGCCTGCCATGGTTGGTTTGGGCTGGTGTAACAAAATTGACCGAGCCATTCATAGACAACAGAAATTTATGTATTACAGTTCTGGATGCTGAACGTCTAAGATCAAGGGTTTGGTGTCTGACTTGGTGGTTGGTGAGAGCCTGATCCTTGTGGATGGCATCTTCTCGCCATGTCCACACGTTGCAGAAGGAGCAAGACAGTTCCCCCCATCCTCTTTGGTAAGGGCACTAATTCCCATTCATGAGGGTGAACCCCTTATGACATAGTCACTGCCCCAAAGGCCCCTCTTTTAACACCATCACGTAAGGTATTAAGTTCCAACACACAAACTTGGGAGGATCGCAACGTTCAGACTTTCACAAGTCTGATTACTTGTTATTTCTTGTGTGAGTTTTGTAATTTGTATCTCTAAAAGGAATGTTCTATTTCATCCAAGTTATCAAATTTATAGGCAGAGTAGTTCGTATTTTCCCTTTCTACTATTCAGGGGATCAGTACTGATGAATCCTCTTTCATGTCTAATACTGGTGATTTGCCCTCTTTTTGTGCGTATCATTTTGATAGATGTTTATGAATTTTATGGATCACCTCAAAGAATCAGTTCTCATTACTGATTTTTCTATCCTACTTTTAATTTCATTTATTTATGCTTTTGGCTATTTCCCTTTTTCAAATTTTCTAGGTTCTGGAGCTTTTATTAATTTGAGACTTCTTTCCAATGTATGCATTTAGTGCTATTAATTTCCCTCAACACTATTTTCACAAATTTTAATATGTTATATTTTAATTTTTATTCAGTTCAATGCAGTGTGTGTGTGTGTGTGTGCACGTGTGTGTTTTACTAGGGATTGAACCCAGGGGCATTCTACCTCTGAGCTACACTCCCAGGCCTTTTCATTTATTTTTTTTAAATTTTGAAATAGGGTCTTTCTAAGTTGCTGAGACTGGTCTTGAACCTGTGATCCTCCTGTTTCAGTCTCCCAAGTACTGGGATTACAGGCATGCACCACCACATCCAGCTCAGTTCAATATACTTTTAAAATTTTTCTTGTAATTTCCTTTTTGATCCATGGATTAGTTAGAAGTATCTTTTCCAATGTCCAAATGTTTAGAGATTTTCATGATATCTTTCTGGTATTTATAGTTTTATTTCACTGTTGTCATAGAATAAACTATGTATGATTTTAATTCTTTTAAATTTGTTGAGTTTATTACTCAGGTGATAGTCTCTCTGCATCTGTCCTATGCGAGTTTGAGAATAATGTGTTTCTGCTGCCATTAAGTCAGGTGTCCTATGAAATTCAGTTGAATTATATTGGTTCATCATGTTGAGTTTCTTTTATAGTCTTCCGGAATTTTCTGTCTCATTTTTTGAATCAAGTTTTGATATGGAGCATTGAAATTCCAAGCAATTATAGGCTTGTGTGTTTGTCTTTGGAGTTCTGTCGATTTTGCTTCAGGAATCTTACGGTTCTGATTTCTGACGTAGGAAGGCAATGCATTCTTGTGATGTATAATGTTCCTCTCTGATGATTTTCTTTGCTGTGAAGTTGACTATACCTACTATTAGAACCATGATTCATGCCTTGCTTTAAAGTATGTTTGCATGAGCTATCATTTATACCCTTTTCCTTTTCATCTGCCTATACTCTTGAGGTTTATATGACTTTCTAATAGACAGCATATAGTTAGGTCATGTTTTAAAAATTAATTTGTAAGCCGGGCGTAGTGGCACACGCTTGTAATCCCAGTACTTGGGAGGCTGAGACCGGAGGATCCAGGTTCACGGCCAACCTGAGCTACTTAGTGAGGCCCTCTGCAACTTAGTGAGACCCTGTTTCAAAATAAAGAATAAAAAATAGGGCTGGGGGTGTAGCTTGGAGGTAGAATGCCCCTGGGGTTCCATCCCTAGTACTGCAAAAAAAAAATTAATGTGTAAATCTGTTTTAATTAGTATATTTCTCCTATTTACATTTAATATAATTTTTGTGGTACTGGTGATTAAACCAAGGGGCATTCTACCTCTGAGCTGCACCCCCAGCCCTATTTTAAAATTTATTTTGAAACAGGCTCTCACTAAGTTGCTGAGGGCCTCACTAAGTTGCTTAGGCTGGCCACGAACCTGTGATCCTCTTGTCTCAGCCTCCCAAGTCTGAGATTACACGTAGTGCTACCATTCCTGGCCCATTTAATATAATTTTTAATGTTAGGGCTTATGTTTGCCATTTCACTTTTAGTTTTCCATTTTTTCCCTTCTACTTTCATTTTTCTGCCTTTCCATGGGTCAATTGGATATTTTCACAATTCCATTTTGATGCATTTCTAAATGATTTTGATAGTTGCTCTAAGCAATCTATAACACACACACACACACACACACACACACACACATACACACACATATATTTTAATCAAAACTAAAAGAAAGGTTGATCTATAAATTCAGATAGACTCTATTCACTTTTAGGCCCTACTGAACACAGATTTGGTTGAAATGTTGGTTAGGAAAGATGGTGCTATCATAGAAGGCTTCCTGTACTTCTACCGAATACCCATACTTTTTGCAAGCTTTATTTCATAAATTCTGAAAAGTATTTTTCATGTTTTAACATCTGCGACTTCCAATTGATTCTTTGCCATAGTTCTATACATAGTTTTCACATTTTAATGTGTGTGACCTCCCATCAGTATCTTGTCATAGTTTAATTGGTAGCATTTTTCTTTCTTAGTGATATGTAAAATAATAATGTACCTTACTATTGATAATGTCCTGGAATTAATGAAATATATAATTAACTTGGAGCAATAGTAGATAAATCCTTGTACAGTTAAAAATATAGAAAGTAGCTGGGAGTAGTGGCACATGCCTGTAATCCCAGTAGTTGGGAGACTGAGACAGGAGGATCATAGGTTTGGGGCCAGCCTCAGCAGCTTAGCAAGACCCTCACGAACTTAGAGAGAGCCAAAATTAAAAAAAAAAAGGAGCCAGGTGTGGTGGCACACGCTTGTAATCCCAGTACTTTGGGAGGCAGAGACCGGAGGATCCGGGTTCGCGGCCAGCCTCAGCTCTCTCTTTTTTTGTCTCTCTCTCTCTACTTAGTGAGGCCCTCCGCAACTTCGTGAGACCCGGTTTCAAAATAAAGTATAAAAAAATAGGGCCCTATTTTTTTATACTTTAGAACGCCCCTGGGTTCAATCCCAGGTACCGCAAAAAAAAAAAAAAAAGGATGAGGGTGTAGCTCAGAGGCTGAATGTCCCTGATTCAATCCCTAGTACCAAAAGAATTGTGTATGTGTGTGTATATGTGTACACACACACCTACACATACATACATATACATGTATATACAGTGTTTAGATGAAGCTACTCAGGTTACATTGAATGACTTTTTCTTCAGTATTGACTTCAAAGACTCTCCTTTTTATTTTTACCTTTTCCTTTATACTTTTTCCAATTAAATATTTTTCTAGTAAAATCTACTATAAATACTCTTGCATGTATTTTCTACTGTTAAAATGTTCCTCAAGAGGTCTGAATGTTTAAAAAACTTAGGATGATTATAAATGTCTTTTTGTACTTTTAACTTCTGCTGGCATGATGGAATTTTTTAACGAATGTCATAAGGATGTAATGTCATAATTCTAATCCTCAGAGCCATAAACAGCAAGTCTAAAACTAACTTTGAAAGGCATGATGCAAGAAAAAAAACAATGCTGCTATTTCCAGCTTATCTAACCTTTCAAGGGCACTTAACAGTTAGAAGAAGATTATAAGTACAGACAGATTTCATGATTAGAAGGTTCATTAGTAAGAAGGTACAGAATACTAATCACAAGACTTTCATTTGCACTGACAAGGTCTGACCTAGCTAGCATTCATCAGTGACAGTGGAATTGCTCCCTGGTGGTATCAACCACAGGCAAGGCAGAGAAAACATGTTCTTCATGGAGGAATTCATCAAAAGTAAGCAGAACTTTATCACACACCACTGCTTTCAGGGTTCCCCCGAGAGTAGCTAGCATCTTATCTGAATCAGTTTGTTTGGTCTGTAAAATGTAAAATGCTCAGGGGAACTTTTCCTGTTACAGAAAGCTTAAACTTTGGAACCCTGGAACAATAGCCATCATATGAATCTACACCTTCAATGATGTCACTGACCATAAGTAGGCGCTTTGGGTGATAGTAAATCTGTAAGCATAGGAGTATACTTAGATATTAACTATCCTGGAATTACAAATGTTAACAAAAAGATAACTATGTTATTATCAATCAAGATTTCCTATTTTAAGTCTGGAAGAGCATTGTCATATTTCAATTATAAGTGTGTACTTAATGGACTTTTTTCCAAGTGACACAATTTTCAGCGAAATATGCTCTCATCAACTAAAAGCATTTATACTGAATGATTCCATTCCCATAGTTGTGCTTGAAGCCATGAAGGACAAACCTGAGTACTGCCATTTTTCCCATCTGCAAAAGAGTTATTACTAGTTTGCTATAAAATTAATGAATTAAGCCAGGTGTGGTGGTGCACGCTTGTAATCCCAGTACTTGGGGGGCTGAGACCGGAGGATCTGGGTTCACGGCCAGCCTCAGCTGCTTAGTGAGGCCCTCTGCAACTTAGTGAGACTCTGTTTCAAAATAAAGAATAAAACAATAGAGCTGGGGGTGTAGCTTGGAGGTAGAATGCCCCTGGGTTCAATCCCAGGTACCGCCAATAAATAAATAAATAAATAAATAAATAAATAAATAAAATTAATGAATTAAAAGCAGTAATTAGCCTGGTGTGGTGGTACACACCTGTAATTCTGGCTACTCAGAAGGCTGAGGCAAGAGGATCACAAGTTGAAGGCCAACTTTGGCACCTTAGCAAGACCCGGTCTCAAATAAAAAACAAAAAGGGCTGGGAATATAGCTCAATGGTAGAGCACTCCTGGGTTCAATCCTCAGTACCACCTACACAAATATAGAACTCATAATTCTGTATTCATATATGAAGCTATGTATTATCTATGTAAATATTATCTATGGGAGGGGAGGCAGCAGATATGGACCTGGAGGGAAACACATGATGAATGCCGTGTGCATGTGTGTTTCTGTCACTCTGAACCTCACTATGATGTTTAATTACAATGCACTAAAAAAAGAAAGAAAGAAAAACAGGGAGAAATTATATATGCATAAAAAAACATAACTGAAAGAAACACCCAGTCTCTGGAGTCAGACAAATCTGATTTTGAGTATTCCTAGCTGCTTAACTAGTTACTAGGTTTTACTTTACTTCTCTGCAAAATAGGAAAACACTCCCTAATATATGCACAGGGCTGGAATAAGTATTGGGTAAATGATTATTATTATAACCACACTTAAAATTGTGGATTAAAAACTTCAAATACAAAAAATCCAGAAGAGAAGTCCAATGATACAATTAAAAGCCTAATGGAACTGAGACCTGGACTGGGCCTTAAAAATTCCATATTCATGTGCTCGCTTCGGCAGCACATATACTAAAATTGGACTGATACAGAGAGATCAGCATGGCCCCTGCGCGAGGATGACACACAAATTTGTGAAGCATTCCATATTTTTTGAGACAAATAGTTAGCTTCTTTTTTTATTAAAACTGTGATAAGATTTTGTTACCAAGCAGCATTTGATAAGAGGTCCACTTGTTTTGGTAAACAATAAACATTTTGATAACAACAACAACAAAAAATATTGTATTCATCACAATCACAAAAGTATTCTTTATATTTTACAGTTTCTGAAATTGATGTTTGAATAAATGGGTAATAAATGAGGTAAAAATTAAATTATGATATAGTTGGCATTGCCTAATTACCTGCCAACTTATGAGATTCCCAAAGTTAGGTGAATTTTACTTTAATTTTGGTCTTCATTCTTGAGTAAAATGCCTTCACAAATATTAAACTTTGATATAGGATTCAAATGCAAATATTTTTAAAGAAAAGGTGGTTAAAGGCCACAAAAGAAACAAATTTCTCAGAATAGATTATACAACGTTTTCTTTACTTTTACATTACATACTATAGTTATAAATTTAAAAATGAAAGATTAGAAGGACATATGATGAAAAATTTTCAACTCACCCCTGTATCCCAGTCACTCATTTGTTTCTACCATGGAGAATTGAAATCATTAGTATTTCTTTTTAATTCTTGTAATATTTTATGCATATATAAATGGATACATTTAATTATAATCCCCCCTTTTTGCAGCACAAATGTTACATACACATTGTGCATGTCATTTTTCACATTGCTTTTTTTTACAATATCCTTTGGAGATTTCCATGGTTCAGACATGGGTTGAAGTTTTCTCCCCAAACATTCATGTGTTGGAGGCTTGGTCTCCAATGCGGCAATGTAGGATGTGGTAGAACCTTTAATAGGTGGAGCCTAATGGAAGGTGGTTAGGTTATTGGGGAGTGTTGTCCTTGGAAAGGAATGCCAGTCTCCTGAAGAGTGCTTTCAGGTGAGTGAATTGTTATGAGTGAGCCCAGTCCCTGCATTGCTCTCTGGCTTCCTGCTTTGGGATGTGCTCTCTTGCTCCCACATGTGCTCCTGCCATAATGCAGTGAGGCCCTGACCAGAGGCCAAACTAATGGTGCTGCCCAATCTTGGACTTTGTCTCCAAAACTGTGAGTTAAATAAAACTTTTTTTGCCGGGGCCAAAGGCGAAGCCAAAGTTTCTTCAGCTGTTTGACAAGTCACAGCAGAAGGAGGTTTGTCACAGAGCTAACATCCTCTAATGGTGGCAAGCCTGTTGATGGCCTTACTGTTAATATTAATAATTGTGGGATTGGTAACACCAAAGGCAAAGCCAGAGTTTCTTTGGCTGATTGACAGAGTCACAGTAGAAGGAGGCTTGTCGCAGAGCTGACATCCTCTAATGGCGGCCTAGCCTGTTGGTGGCCTTACTATTAATGTTAGTAATTGTGGGATTGGTGACAGGAAATGTAGGACTTACACCAAAAACTCAATTTACACAGAATGACTCAAATACAGGCTAAATGCAGGAAAACTGTTGTTCTCAGTATAGAAATAATTTATAGGAAAAGAGAGTTAAACCAGATAATGAGTACTACCCACCAATCTGTAAATTATTAGCTAGTGCTCAGAACAAGGAGGAACATAAACAATGACCTGCTGTATCAATAATTATGGCTTCTGGGAGGCCTGCCTACTGGATAGGTAGGAGGCTCTGGTTTCCTTTTGAGGAAAACAAGCAAGCAAGCCTGTGACTATCAGCCTGTGACTGACCCTCCTCTAAGTTACACAGGTGCTTACCTTCAAGGCGAATGGTGGCAAAAGGGTCTGAGCTAGAGACACAAACTTTATGATAAGGCTTGCTAGAAACTCTACATTTTGTGCTTCTTTCACTTCATCTAAGATTAATCAATTATAAGCACTGCTTACTTTGTATAAATGATGGTTAGACAATGCCAAATACAGAGAAACAAAAGAGTAGTGGAAAAAGATCATGAAGAATACACAAAAAGATACAGAAAAACTTAAAGCTCAACTAAAGAAAGAATAAAGTATAGAATATGAGCATAAATGGCATTAAGATAGAATATAGTTTAAGTATAGGTGTAAGGTCTAGTTAACCATATTATTCATAGCTTTTAATCTTTAGCATAAGTATAGTTATAGTCTACATAGGAAAGATATAAATAAAAATAGTTTAATAGTAAATATAGTTAGCCATAATGACATTTATTAGTTAGCATAATATATGTAGCCACATAATATAAAAATAGTTAAGACTTATATAAAAATATATATAAAAGGCAGTAGTCAAAAACCTTTAGGTAAGGTTATGTTTGTCACCTGATAATTGCAGCATGATATTTCCGAGAACAATGCAAATGATTAAAAGAGCTAAGTTGACATTGTGGGAAGAAACACAAGTTTGCATGGGACCTGAGTAATTGGTGGGGAACATGATGTGACCATCTGGACTATGGGTTGTTAATAACTGTGGGTAAATGACTGCACTGTAAAGAGTCCTATGATGTACTAAGTAAAAAATATTTTTCATGATGTACTAAGCAGAAAATTGTTAGTGTTAAGACTTCCTGATGTAAAAAAAGGTATAAAAATAAAGTCTGATGCTCCCTGGGCGGAGACAGTGCCTGCAGCTTCACTGAACTGCTGAGCCTTCTGTGTCTCACTCCCCCCGCCGACCCTACACCTCCTTCAGGGATTCCCCTGGACCCGTCGAGGCTGGACCCCGGCAGTTTTTCTTTATAAAGTTAGGCATTTTGTTATGCTAATGAATATGGGACTAATGCAGAGATTTTCATGGTCAAGTTAGATAAAACTAGCTGTGCGATAGATTTAGGCAGGTAAAAGAAGGTTAGAGAAGATAAAAGTTGTATGAAAGAACAGGTAGAAAATTAGTACTGAAATTTTAGGAGATTAACACAGATGTGAGCAGCAGGCTAATACTCTGACACTAGAGTGGACAATTCATCAAGGGTGGAAATAGTAAATGTATTTAGTAAATGTTGATCCTAGGGGACAGGTTATGTGATCTTTCCCCTGTGTATACACTATTCTGAGTTTGGGTGGTCCTGAGAAAGTTTATTGCTAAGACATCAAATTGCAATCAATATCTACAAGTACCTTGCACTGCCATCTCTTTAGAAAAACACATATCTATCTGTTTTGCCATATACAGTATCACTGTTTTTCTCAATATCTCATTTGCTTTTCAATCAGATCAAATATATTAAAATTTTCTCTATAGTATCTATTTTGATATTAGTTATAGAGTTTGTAGTTAGTAGAGTAGTAAAAATTTTTCCACTACACAATCATAGTCAGATCTATATTCTATGCTATAAAATATAAATCACTCATTGATTTATATTTTACATTTAAATCATTCATCCATCAGAAATTTATCTTCATGCAAAGCAGGGAAAATCTCTTGAAAACTGTTTTGATTCTCCTGTGGCATTATTTTCTTGTGTTTCCCCTCAACTCAGCCAATTCCTTTTATCTCTAGGCCCTTGTTTAATTAAGTAAATATTTTCTTTAATTTCAAAGATGGTGCAAAACTTGTTTTGGGTGGCAGGATCTTTTCATGGGACCCACTTTCCCATCTTTACTCACGTTTGAATATGGATGACTAGTGTTTTCCCCAGAGCTTCCACAGTTAAGAGTCTTTTGTGACTGACTTATTGTCTACCTACTTTCTGTTAACATCTCCTTTTTTTTTTTTTTTTGCGGTACTGGGGATTGAACCAGGGGTGTTCTACCTCCACGCTACACCCCTGGCCCTCTTTTTTTATACTTTATTTTGAAACCGGGTCTCATGAAGTTGCGGAGGGCCTCACTAGGTAGAGACAGAGAGAGAGAGAGAGAGAGAGAGAGACAGGGAGAGATTGAGAGAAAGAGAGAGAGAGAGAGAGAGAGAGAGAGCTGAGGCTGGCCGCGAACCCGGATCCTCCGGTCTCCGCCTCCCAAAGTATTGGGATTACAAGCGTGCGCCACCACGCCCGGCTTAACATCTCCTTTTTATGAGTCCTTTTTATTATTTGTTTTGAAACAGGGTCTTGCTAGGTGACTGAGAGTCTTGCTATGCTGCTGAGGCTGTCCTCGAACTTGCTATCTTCCTGTCTCAGGCTCCCAAGTACTGGGATTACAGGTGTGTACCACCACTCCCAGCCTCTAATTTGCTTTTATACTTGGACTCCATCAAGGCCACATTTGTGGCTCTTTCTGACATCATGCCATGCCCTAGGAGAGCAGCTTACTACATCAGGGAAGAGCTGTACTTTAGTAAGAAAAGGCCCAGCTAGTTTGCTGTGTGTGTGTGTGTGTATGTGTGTGTGTGTGTGTGTGTGTGTGTGTGTGTGTGTGTTATATGATCTGGTTATTCTTTTCTTGGGATCTCCTGGTAAGGCCTCTTTTGAATGTCACTGATTTGCATACAGGATTTCCAGTGAAGTGGTTTCCATCTGTGCTCCATTCTGCTCACTTGGTGGACCTCACATCTATACTGAAGTTTTAAATGATTTCCATGAAATAGTTTTTGCCACGTATTATTGAGCAATCAAAACACAGACATACTGCTGCCCATTTTATTTTATTTTGTTAATTTAATTTAGTTTTGGGAAATACAGTTCAGTGGTTAAGGGTATGCACTCTGTATGCAGACTATCTCATTTACAGTTGAAGCAGCTGTCAGCAGCCTGCTCAGGGGCCAGCTGTGGTTTGCAGGGGTGAGATCTCCAACAGAGAAGAAAACAGTAGAGCTGCCATCTGAAGGAGAACAAACAGCAAACAGCAACTTTATTCTGCAGACCGGTTCCTTATATAGGGTTCTGCACAAACTGGTGCACCTTCATATCAGCGTGACGTGCACATACGCATTACACTTTGCTCGGTCATTGCACATAGGTGTTATACTTCTCTTAGTCATTGCACATGCCTGTTACACCTTGCTTAATCACTGCACATAACTATATGCAATGCTCATGCCCGAGATGTGTGCACACCTGCTATTATACCGGAGGTGCGCAAGTGTCTGGCTGCATGGGATGCGTGCGGGTCTGCAGTTGCACAGGGTCATGCGGTAACTGCCAGCCTGTATTCTGTCTGGGTCCCCACAGCAGCACACTCACCAACTGTGCAACTTGGTGCTGTTTGCTTCACCTCTCTGCACTTTGGTTTCCTCGTTTGTAAGATGGTGTGAGAATTCAAATGAAGTACTTAGGGCCGTGCTGGACACATAACAAACAGCCCCTTTTTTGTTGTCATTGTCCTTGTCACAGTGGTAGTGGTGGTGGTTGCTATTTGATTCTCACAGTAGATCTATAAGAGACTTGTTCAAGAAACAGGTTTAGAGATGCTGAGCTTGTGCAGTACCCAGTACGGATGCTCCCTGATTTATGAGGGGTTTATGTCCTGATAAACCCATAGTAAGCTGAGCATATCATAAGTCAACAATGCATGTAGCCAGGCATGGCGCCACAAGTCTGTAATCCTGGTGCTTGGAAGGCTGAGACAGGAGAATTGCAGGAGTGAGGCCAGACTCAGGACTTAGTGAGACCCTCAGCAATGTAGTAAGACCCTGTTTCGAAAAATAAAAATTAAAATAGGGCTGGTGGTGTAGCTCAGAGGTTGAACACCCCAGGGCTCCATTCCATAGTAATACCAAAAATAAATAAATAAATAAATAAATAAATAAATAAATATAAAGCATTATACCTAATCCACAGAACATCAAAGTTTAGCAGCACAGTCCACAGTAGAGCACTGGTCATTTACCCTCATGATTGCATGGCTAAGAGTAGGGGTTGCTGCCACTGTCCAACACCATGAGGGAGTAGCATACAGATTATTGTTATTCCAGGAAAAGATAAAATTTCAAAATTCAAAATATGGTTTCCATGGAACACATATTTCTTTCACAACATTGTAAAGTTGAAAAATTATAAGTCAAACCATCAGAAGTTGGGGACTATCTATTATCACCTGGTACATAGTTTTTATTCATTAAATATTTATTTGATTAATGAAGTTATAAAAGTAATGTTATAGCCCAGGACTGGCTGACATCAAAGCTTAAGCTCTTACTAATTATAACTCAAAATACCTTTTCTACTTTTGCCCTGGCAACTGATACCACTTTCTCCAGAAAGGAAGTTGCAAGGATCCTCCCTGGCTTCCTTTAGTCTTCTATTTAAAACATTACATCTGTCAGAAAGTCCTTGAAATTTCTTTCATAGAACTTTCTTCCTCTCCAGATTATCAGTGTGATATGGGGTTTTCCAATATATGTGTGTTTGTGTGTGTATGTGTTCAAATTATTTCAGTTGGTATTGTATTGTTAAGCAGAAGAGTTAGAATTATCTTCTCATTGCCAGTTTATTTCTAGGCAATGGAGATTCTTAATTAAGGTGGTAGAACCTTTCTGAATATAATTCATATTGGGGACCCAGCCATCCAGTCTGTTCATATCCTAGGTGTGAGTCAGCAAACTTTTTCTGCAATGGGCTAGACACTAAGTGTTTCAGGTTCTCTGGGCCATATGATCTCTGTTATAAATATCTCTGTCATCGTAGTGTGAACACAGTCATAGACAATCTATGTATGAACGAACATGGAGGTACTCCAATAAAATGCTCCTTATGTACCCTGAAATTTGAATGTTGTGAAATATTATTCTATACTTTTTTTAGCTACGTAAAAATATAAAAAGCTATTCTTAGCTTTTTAGGTAGCTATTTAGAGTTGGCCAGTGGAAGACTACAGTTTGCAGGCTTGACCTTCCTCTTTGCCCTAGATTCCCATAGTCCCCATTATTCTAGCGATTCCATTTTATCTCTAATGCCACAGCTAGAATTATTATTATTAAGCTTAAATCACTAATCTGATCATATCACCCCTGGTCAGGGTTTTCCAGAGAAAAAAAATCAATGAGAGATTTTGTATGTATATATTTTGTGTGTGTGTGTGTGTGTGTGTGTATGTATGTGTGTTTGTAGTGTGTATGTAATATAAATATTTTACATATTTATATATAATATATAATATCACATATCATATATAAAATAGATGATGTATATTATATATATATCTATATAGATAGATAGATATCTCATAGGAATCAATTCATGTGATCTTGAGAAGTCCTACGTCTGCATTCTGCAAGCAGGACAATCAGGGAAGCCAGTGCTCCAATGCCCAATGGCAAGAAAAAAATGGGTGTATCAGCTCAAACAAAGACAGCAAATTCACCCTTTCTGTACCTTTTTGTTTTTGCTTTTGGTGAGGGGGAGGAGATTCTCAATAGGCTGAAGCGCACCCACATTGGTGAGAGAGATCTCCATTCATTAATTCTAATGCTAATCTCTTCCAGAAACATCCTCACAGGCACAACCAGAAATAGCCTTTTACTAGCTACCTGGATACCCCTTAGCCCAGTCAAGTTGACACATAAAATTAACCATCAGGACTCCCTTCCTTCTGATGCTGTCTTGACTCTCCAAATTCATTGGCATGACATTTCATGTCACAAAAGCTGCTTTGTCTTCATTTTCCAGACATGCCTTTCAATACTTCCTTTTAGTATCGCTTAATCAGGTCAATCCCAGTTATCTGTTGATTTCACAAATACATCCATATAGTTTGCTCTCTCCTTGGCCTTGAATGCTTTATCATACTTTGCTGCTAGGCACACTTTTCCTTATGCTTAAAAGTCAATTTAAAATCACACTTAATACCAATGTCAATCTCAATATCTTACATGGCGAAGGGAGGAGTGGGGAGAGAGCCAGGGAAAAACTCACCAAGTGCTGTGTGCATGTATGTCACTATCACTATGAACTACATTATGATGTCAGACTATCATGCACCAATAAAAGTATAAAAAATAAAAGAAATTTCCTACAAAAAATAAAATTACACTTATCCTATGGATTTGTCTATGAATGTCTAGTCAGAATTAATCGCTTTCTCATTCATAGCACTTTGAACATTTAAAAACATTACGTCACTATAATTAATTTTCTTTATGGTTTTCTGTACCAATTTAATAGCAGCTCTGAATGTAAGAGATTGAATTAATCTAAATTTGTTTCTCCAAATCTAGTATGTATTTTGATACATCTAAAATGATTTTGAATGTTACAAAAAGGAATTATAAAAAGGAGCATACTTTACACCAAAAATGTGTTTTAGGGAAGGGAAAAAAGATAGATCATTTTTGGAAAGCAAGCAATTTCTTTTTCTTTTTTGTGGTACTGGGGATGTAACCCAGGGGCTTTCTACCTCTGGGATATACTCCCAGACCTATTTTATTTTTTGTTTGGAAACAGGGCCTCACTAAGTTGCTGAGAGCCTCATTACTAAGTTGCTGAGGCTGGCTTCAAACCTGTGATTCTCCTGTCTCAGCCTCCCAAGACTGGGATTACAAGCCTGGGCCATCACGCCCAGTGCAAGCAATCTTTTGATCTTTTTGAAAGCAAATTATTATTTGGTAAATAAAAATTTGCTCTAAAATTAGTTTTGAATTTTTTCTTAGTGGGTTTAAATTTTAGGGTATAATTTCATTTGCTAAAATCTATCAAGGTTTTTAAGAATAACAGCTATGTGTGCTGATAGCTTCTATTATCACTTATAAGTAATCCCAGTGAGATCAAGAAAAAAAGCTAGATCTGAGATTTTAAGTTTTTTCCTAGTAATAAGCACTTAGGCACAGAAATGTTCTCATAACTCCAAATGTCCTAAGGACGCTAATGGTGAAAGTGCTTCAGGCAGCTATTGATCCAATCCCTGAGCCTCCACTCCATGCTCTTCAGCCTCCCAATTTGTCCATCTCCTCTTCCACAGAGACGGTAGATACATTTATTTATAGATATAAGTGTAGCTCGTGGGAAGACAGCCACAGCACGTGCATTTGATTAAAAGCTTCCTAGAGATTCTGGTCTCGTGTACCTTGTGCTCATTCACCTAAGAAGGCATGCCCGGCTTTCTTTCTGAGTAGGGTCGGCACAGGGATCCCTTTGTGTCTTTCTTGCCCTCCCTTGTCATGAGTGATGCTCACACAAATTCTATACAGTCATTAATTATAGCAAGATATAAGAAACAATACTATAGGGAACTAAAGGTTTTAGTCTGTGAAGGATTTTAGAAATTAATATTGATGCCGGGCGTGGTGGCACACGCTTGTAATCCCAGTACTTTGGGAGGCGGAGACCGAAGTAGGATCCAGGTTCGCGGCCAGCCTCAGCTCTCTGTCTCTCTCTCCCTGTCTCTCTCTCTCTCTCTCTCTCTCTCCCTGTCTCTTTCTCTCTATCTCTACTTAGTGAGGCCCTCCACAATTTCGTGAGACCCGGTTTCAAAATAAAGTATAAAAAATAGGGCTGGGGGTGTAGTGTGGAGGTAGAACGCCCCTGGGTTCAATCTCCGGTACCGCAAAAAAAAAAAAAAAGAAATTAATATTGATGTCACAAATGGCAACTACTCAGAAGTGTGCATGTTCTTTTCTTAGTAGTGTCACCGTGATTTATGAGGAGAACAGATTTTTTTTTTTAATGATATCTCCTGCTTGAATCTCAGGCACTATTGCTCTTTCTACTTCTCTGTGGTGGTGATAATTGAATGAGGACTGGAAGAAAAAAGACTCAGTTATTTTAATCTCTGAGTAGAGACAAAGAGTAAGTAGGATCAGGCATGCTACTGGAACTCTAAGTCAGTTTTGAAAAAGATGTGTGTGTGCACATGTGTATATGTACATATACATGCATATATATATAGTTTTGAAAAAAATGTATATATAATACATATATATAATTTTTAAAGACAATAACAGTTTGAATTAAGTCCATATATGTCAATATGACAATCACATATTTGCTTTATTTTATTATGGAACAAATTATAATATTTGTGCTTTCCCTAAATTCTAAAAAATCTCTCTGAAACTTTAGTAAAACTCAGTAACATAATTATGTGTATTTTTTGTGTAGTATTGAGGATTGAACCCAAGGGAGCTCTACCACAGAGTTACACCCCCAGCTCTATTTCTTTTTTATTTTGAAAGAGGGTCTCACTTAAGTTACTGCACACTGGCTTCAAACCTGTGACCCTCCTGTTTCGGCCTCCCAAGTACTGGGATTACAGGCGTGCGCCACCACTCCCGGCTTTTACATTTTTAATATAGTTAACAATTTTGTGGGGGGCCTTTTCTTCAGCAGGGACTCTCCCTTTTTTTCACTTGCAGCAACATAAAGTGATTTGTCTCATTGATTTTGTTGTTTTAAATTTAAAAGCCTGGTAAGGACACTCGAGCCTGTCACAGGTTCCTAATGCATTATTTTTCTTGAGGTCTCTAATGAGCATTGGCTCCTTTTGGCTGCTTGCATCCAATCTCCCTTGACTTGACAGCAGTGTCCTATATGATTGTGGGGGGCTATAACTGTCCCGCTGGGTGCAGTTTTGTAGTACTATCCTGCAAGTCACAGTGCACTGCTTTACCCCAAGCAGGCTGCTCTGATTCTTTCTCCCCAGAACTTGACAGGAACAGGAATAATTGTTGGAATTCACTCATGTGAGTGGTATTATCTGATGAAATTATGTGCGATTCCTCCTGTCTTGACTCTACACCACCATAGTTTCATGCTATTTAAATCTCTTCTCCTGAGTTCTCATCTGTTCTGAAGCATTAAGTATTCTGCCAATAAATTATTTTCTTATGGTAACCTGTTACTTATAATCTAAGAACTCAAAGTTCTTAGATGTGAATCTAGTTAAGGAAAATATGCACTAAAAGTCGATACCTGTCAACTGCTCCCATCCTTGTTGGAAATGAGCATCAGTAAGTATAAGAAGGAACCCACAGTTCAGTGCATCTTGGCTCTGAAACATAGTGCCTATTTTGAAGAAACTCAGACATTTCCACTTATCAATCAATTGCTTTGTGCTGGCTTGCTCAGTTCGTCACTAAAGATTTCTGTTCTAATAATATTCCACGACTCCATATCCTCTGCGTTATGGTATTCTCTTGGTCTAGAACATTCTCACCTCTCCTTTAATATAGTACAAAACTGCTGTATAGTAAGTAGAAACTTAACAAATATTTGAAAAATTAAATCATCAATGCTAACTGCCTAAAATCAACATCTAATTCATCAACATGTAAAGGGCAACATAATTTTCAATTTTTAATATTTTCATTTAAAATATTGAACATTCGCTGGGTGTGGTGGTGCACCCTTGTAATCCCAGTACTTGGGAGGCTGAGACCAGAGGATCTGGGTTCGCGGCCAGCCTCAGCTACTTAGTGAGGCCCTCCACAACTTATGAGACCCTGTTTCAAAATAAAGAATAAAAAATAGGGCCGGGGGTGTAGCGCGCAGGTAGAATGCCCCTGGGTTCAATCCCCAGTTCCACAAAATAAATGAATACATAAATAAGTAAATAAATACATAAATATTGAATATTAGAATCATAATTTATAGGAAAGCCAAAAGTATGGGAAATATCAAAAGCACCATGAACATGTTGCAAACAGTACTATGTTGCCCCTTAATGGTATTTGGTTTCAATAAACCCTCTATCCAGAGGTCTCCAAGCCTATTAGCACAGAACATTTGCAATTATAATATTCATGCTTAAAAGAATGAGAAAGTCAAGAGTGATTCTGAACCTAGGGCAGAACTTCCCAAGTTGCCAAATGTGAAAAAAAAAAGGGAAAGAGCTACACTTAGTGCATACATGTTTTCACAACAGAGCCACCAACAACAACTGAGGCAGTGGCGCTGGAGGTGATAAAGCAGGTTGTGTGGGTCATTTGGACACTACTAGTACTGATCTGTATAAAGTTATGAAAATACAGATCATGAAACAAATTTCTCTCTCTCTCTCTTTTTTTTTTTTTTTGGTACTGGGATTGAACCCAGGGGCATTCTACCTCTGAGCTACAACCCCAACCCTGTTGTATTTTTATTTTTGGAACAGGGTCTCACTAAGTTGCTGAGGGTCTTGCTAAGTTACTGAGGCTGGCCTTGAACCTGCGATTCTCCTGTCTTAGCAGGAGTACTGGGATCACAGTCATGTGCCACTGCACATGCCTTTTCTTAACTTGCTGTGGAATAAGTAGAAGGAGAGTAGAAAGGTGTCAGCAATTTTCCAAGTCTACTGGGTCATTACTATTAATATTCAACATTCTACAACAATATATATAATATATAGATACACAAGTCCTGATATAGGTGTGTATTATATCTATCTTTATAGATCTACCTATTGCATTACAGCTAACCCCCAGTTATTTGTCATCTCCTACCATAAAATTCTTTGCGTTTTCTCTTTGCAAGCATTTTTCCCTCTTTGTATTTTCTCTAAACGCACTGAAATTTCCCTTCTTTAGGTCCCCAAAGACCTCCATGTCACCAAGCTCATAGCCAATTCTCAGTTTTCATCTTATTTGACTTAATCAGTACTAGATGACCCTGTTAAGTACTCTGTTCTTATAGAAATACATTGTTGATACATTATCTAGGAATCTATTTTCTCTGGATTTTCCTTCTGTTCACTGGTTGCTGCTTCTTAGTCTTGTTCTTCCAGATCTGCAGATCCAGATGAGCCATGAGGGTTGGCCCTTGTTACTCCCTTTTTGCTTTTTTACATAATATACTCTTACCCCCAAAGTATTGCCCTGTCTCCAAAAACCTTTAGATACAATCACTATTCAAATTTGTATTTCTAACCCAGAGTTCTTTCATGAGTTCTGGACTTACATGAAACCATTTGTTGACATATCTACTTATATGTTTAATAGACTTCTCAACATTTAATGTATCTAAATCTAGATTTATTTATTTATTTATTCATTTATTTATTTGTTTATTCATTTATTAAACCCAGGGGCATTCTATCTCCAAGCTACACTCCAAGTCCTATTTTTTAGTTTTATTTTGAAACAGGGTCTCACTAAGTTGCTGAGAGTCCCCCTAAGTTGCTGAGGCTGTCCTCGAACCTGCGATCTTCCTGTCTCAGTCTCCCAAGTACTGGGTGGCATACAGATGTACACCACCATGCCCGTTTATATTAATTTTTTAAATACCCAGTGGTATTTAAAATACCCAGGGAACAGAAGGGGCTCCAAGTAGAGTGAAGCTCTATGGAATTCTATGGAGGAAATTTTTTTGTATATATATTTTTTACTTTTTTAAGAATAAATTATTTTTCTAATTTCTCTCTTCTGTTTCTTCCTAGCTCAGAGAATACAGGATAAAAACACTTGAAAGACATCTTAGAAGTCTTTGAGAAAAAAGATTATTTAGTTCTGTATTAGTGTTCTCCAAAGAAATAAGAATTCTTTGTCTATATTCTTCATTTCTTGAGTGGCGTTACTATTAGCCCCAAATGCTAAACTTCAAAACCTGGCAAAAAATGATAGCTTTCCTGCTCCCTTGTTCTTAGTGTAAACGTCTTTTAGCCCTGTCTCCTTTGCTGTTACTTTTTCTATGTCATTCTCACAGCCTTCGCTTTTCTCTGGCCTTCATTATTTCTATTGTAGACAATAGCAGTATTCACTGGCTTCTGTGCTTCCAGTCCACTGTCTTCCAACCTTTGCCACATTACTACTAGACTTACCTTACTTTTTATTTTTTGCATTTGCTACTAGAGTTGTTTTCTAAACACAAATCCTAGCACGTGAACTCACTACTTAAAACTTATCATTTTCTGTCCTCCTATTGAAAGCTAAACTACCTTGATTTGTAGATTTACTGAGTCTTATTTCCTAACACCTCTTCTTTGCAGCCTGCAATATTAGAATATCTATAGGTCCTTGACCTGCCTCTCTGCCTACACACATATGCTTTTCCTGCAATGCCCTTTGACTCCACCCACCCCTATTTAGTTACTGTATTCTCTTGAGTCCACCCAAGATGCTATAATAGAATATTTTAAACTGAGAAATTTATAAGCAGCAGAACTTTGTTTCTTTTAGTTGTAGAGGCTTGGAAAGCAAGATCCAGGCACCAACTGTTCCTCATAGATGGGTCCTTCTCTGTGTCTTCAAATGGTGGAAGAATGGAGCAAACAAGACTCCCTGGATATCTTTTACAAGGGCATTAATCTTCTTCCTGAGGCTGTAGCCCTCATGACTTATTCACTTTCCAAAAGGCTTCACTTGGCTGGGTGTGGTGATGTGTACCTACAATTCTAGTACTTGGGAGGCTGAGACAGGAGGATCACAGGTTTGAGGCCAGCCTCAGTAAGTTAGCAAGGCCCTCTGCAACTTAGTGAGACCCTGTTTCAAAATTTAAAAAAAAATCGGGCTGGGGGTGTAGCTCAGAGGTACAATGTCCCCGAGTTTAATCCCCAGTACCACACACAATAATAAATAAATAAATAAATAAATAAATAAATGCCTTTTAATACTAGCACACTGGGGATTAAGTTTCAACATGTGAAGTTTGGGGGCACATAAGCTTCAAATCATGGCATGTTCTTATGAAAATTCAGCTTTAATGTTATTTACATCTTGGTTTTTTTTGATACTGGGGATTAAACCCAGGGGTATTCTACCTCGGATCTACACCCTCAGCCCTTTTCATTCTTTGTTTTGAAACATGGCCTCAAATTACCAAGTGCTGGCCTCGAACCTGTGATTCTCCAATGTCCACTTTCCAAGTACTGGGATTACAGGCGTATACCACCATGCCCGGCTTGTTACTTACATTTTTGTTGTTACTAGAGATTGAACCCAGGCATTCTACCTTTGAGCTACACTCCACCCCCCCCCTTTTAAATTTTGAAACAGAGTCTCGCTAAATTGCTAAGGGTCTCACAAAGTTGCTGAGACTGGCCTCAAAGCCGCAATCCTCCTGTCTCAGCCTCCCAAGTACTGGAATTACAGGTGTGTGCTGCCGTGACTGGCTACTTACATCTTTTATAAAGGATTTCCTGACAAACTCCAAATCTGATACATAACTGCTATTCACTCATTTGTTTAATGATCTTAATCCCTTAGTTTCTATATTTAAACTCAATGTATACAATTCCTACAACCATTCTTTGTATAACAGTTTACTTTCTTTGACACTTTTGTCTTTTGAAAAAATGTACATTTTTTGTTTCTTTAACTTTGACTCTGATAACAAAACACATCTGAACAGAAATTTTTCTATTATGTTTAGATTTTATGCCTGGATCTACAACTCCTCTCCAGTGCATCAATTGGCCTTCCATGTCGTCCATTCCTTAGACTTCTGGCCCATGGTGGAGCCTTTTTGTGACAGAGGGAAGATCAAGTTGGTTCCATATGTAGGCTTCCCAGAATGAGATTCCTGCCAAAGGAATGAAGGGATACATAAGAATAAAGATGGAAAGGGAATCCGCCGGTTTATTGAGGGAATAACGTTCTGGGAATCAATGGGGAGACGGGTGCTAACACTGCCACTAAATCAACAAGTAGCTCTGGAACACAGAATAATCGTTCTGCATCTCAATTCTCCATCAGCCAAAGACAGGGATTAGAGCAGAGAATTAACAATACCCCTGTAGATCGGGGGTGGTTGTTTATAATCCCAGTTACTCGGGATACTGAGGCAGGAGGATCTCAAATCCTGGGCAACATAGTGAGACCCCATCTCCAAAAAACAAAACAAACAAACAAACAAACAAACAAACCCTTGTAATATGAAATTGTTTTGAATTAAATTTTCCAAACTAAATTATTTGCATAAGAAGAAAAATCTTTTAAAAATAATGATTGTTCTACATTCTGTAAAAAACAAATTATTTTACTTATTTAGTTATTTTTATTTTGTTTTGTTTCATTTTTTAGCAGGGGTCTCACTATATTGCCCAGGCTGGTCTTGAACTCATGAGATCAAGTGATCTTCCTGCCTTAGCCTCTCCAATAGCTGGGACTACAGGTGAGTGCCACAGCACCTGACTAAAATCAATAATTTTAAAGGATAAACCTTACTTTAACAAGTAAAATCATCTGGGAGTAGAGCAGAGAATATTATTACTAAAAATGTATTAAGCTGACTATGGAAATAGTATGCTCTACTTAGATACATGGGCAGGAAATATAAAGACTTCAAGATAAACGTTATGTAGTTAAACATCTAACAGAGCTACAGAGATTTACACAGAATTGGTCATATAAATTACATGTTAAGCCATGTACTAGCACTAGCACCCATCAGAGAATAAGTCTATTTCAACAGAGTGTCCAGGGATAACACAACTTTAAGGACTTGAACAATTTAATCTGAGGAAAACTATTATGGTATTTAAAATAAGTATATTTTATAATAAGCCAACATTTGCAATGATTTATAGTAAAACAAAAATTCAAGAAATTCCAGAGGATAGAACATTATGAGCAGGGTATAAAATGGGCTGTGGGCTTATGGAGAAGACCTACTCCTAAATCTCCAGAGCTCTGTCCATTTTGTACGATAGCTTAATTTGTGTTCTAGCTTGGCCTACTTTATCAGTGACAGAAATCTGAGTTTAAGAGTAGGGTTTAGGAATAACATTTTACTCATTGGCGAATTGTGTTGTAAAGATGACTATAAATATACAGGAACATGGGGTGTTCCTTTAAAAGTTGCCAGACCATAATAATTGTTTTCCAAAACTGTCAACAGAAATTAATTCTCCTACTAAGAGTGAGTGAAGACACTAACCTAATTGAGGCCCTTCTGAAGAGGCGTGATGAACAGGGGGAAGCTAGTAGAAAGGCTGGAGGGGGATGAATCCAGTCCAGCCTGAAAAAATCTGTTCCAGGTTTGAAAAATTACCCCCATCTTCCTGTGTAAGGAAGATGCTAAGGAGCACAACTGCTTTTTGAATCTAAGTCTGTGAAGGGGCTGTGAGAGGGGTGGGACAGAGATGGCACCCAGGGTCTCGGAGGCACCTGCCCCTTGCTGAGCCAGATAAGGGTCAGGAGTGGGACTGGGCCCAGGCCACTAGCAATACCTCAGAGGATGCCCTCTCTGTGAGACCATGGCACGCAAGAAAACTCACCACCACCGTCTCGTCTTCTACCTCAGTTTCTCACTACTCATCTACATAAAGAGTAAGTTTTTCCCGTTTATTAAACTTTGGCCACTTTTCCTGGATTATTCCTAGCTTATTATATTTGTTGCCAATAGTTCATTATGTTGTATGTTCTACAAAATGCCATGCCAAACAAATAAAAAGTATTTATTTCTCTTTGGTATCAGCAAGTGTTCTGTGTTAAACAAATTGGGGTTGTCAGTCAGTGTGAACAGTCACTTTTATGATTTAATGATGTTCAGGAAGCATGTAGGGGCAGAAATGTGTTTTTTTTAATAACCCTTTTAGTGGTGAGCAGGAGAATGAAATGGTCACATAGAAAAGAAGATATTTTGTTGTGTTCGTACTTTTACGAAATTGATTTGGTACTTTATAATTGATATCCTCTAAAAGGAAGTTATTCATAAGTTACCTTGCATTTTGTTCCCATGTACTATGTATTTATCTTCACTTTTAAAGAATTCTAGATTGCAGCGTTTGCTCTCATAATCACAGGGATAGTCTCGGTGCTTCCCAAAGGATGGTGGTTCAAAATGTCTCTTTTGCCAGAAAAATGGACACCTATTGTTAGGTGCTTCTATTTTAGACATGAAGATACGATTTTCCCCAAACTTCCCCAAACAGAAACAAGAGCAATGTTTCTGGGATGGTCTTGTCAGAGGCACTGTAGTGTGGAAAATCCAAGGAGAGCGAATGGCCTCAGCTGTGCGCTTACGAAGGACAGTAGCTATTGAGCACATTTGAAATGAAGACGGGAGAGTGTGTGCCTGTTAAAGGGACCATGTGATTTGTGTCTGTTGAATCTGAATATCAATAAGGCAAAGCAGAGAGCAGCTGTCGTTGAACAAGACGACTTGGCATTAATGCACTGCGCTGTGTAATCGGGGCCACTTTCTGTGACCATGCCAGTGACATTGTTACTTGTAGAGTTTACAGCTGAACATGTATCAGAGATGGGGTGAAGTACAGAAAAAACAAGTCAAACTTCTAACATCAATGGTAAAATATCCAGTTATAATACATACATATACATACACAGGAATATTTTTCAGAAAGATATTTGTTAAAGAGTTGTTATTTAAAGAGTTTATTCAACTTCTTTGAAACTTAAATTGGGCCCCATGCAATAGGAAGTTGGGACAGGTTGTGTTGTGTTGAGATGTGCAGATGGGAGGAGAAAGGGAGAAAAAGAAATGAGACAGATAATATGTAAGATGAAGTGATATTATGGCACATTTAGTAGCAAAGAACTTTGTCATTCCAATGCAATATATATTAAAATTCCTAGAGATTGAGGCTGTTTGCTTTTAAGAAGACAAATATAAGCCAGGAGTGGTGGCGCACACCTGTAATCCTAGTAGTTGGGAGGCTGAGACAGGAGGATAGCAGGTTTGAGGCCAACCTCAGCAACTTAGCAAGGCTCTAAGCAACATAGTGAGACCCTGTTTCAAAATGAAAAAAATAAAAGGGGGTTGGGAGTGTAGCTCAGAAGCCCCTGGGTTCAATCCCCAGTATCACATTAAAAAAAGATGAATATGTAACTTTTAAAGTATAAATATTTTGGGGGGTATATCATAACTATGAATGGATGATTACATATACATGCCATTTGCTTTCACTTTCTTTGAGTGAGTGATTTTAATGATAGACTAAATAAATCCTTTGCAACTTCTTGATTTATTCTCCAGTATAATATTTTATTAAAGAAGTTAATCTGAAACCTCATTTCATTCAGTTTTTACGCAGGCAGATTTTGATGTGTTTTAATGTATTTGCTGACAAAGTATGATGATATTGCCTTTCTGGTCAAAACACTTAGTTTGGCCTTTTTACTTGCCATTTTTTAAAAACCTAACTCTAAAACTTTCAGTAACCTAGTGACAGTTCTCTTTTCCATGCTTATCACTTAATCCTCTTGACATGAATCCTAGGTTCCAGCCAAATGAATACAATAATATCCAGTAGTAAAAATGGTTAACATTATGTTGAGCATTTTAGACATGCTATATCTTAGCATCATATGCTATGATGCTAAGAATCATCAAAATAGTTCATTTTAAATATATCCCTCTCATCCAAAAAAATTATTTAAGAGAAAAGGTAATCCATATGAGATTTTCAAGTGTTATTCCATCTCATTAATTCCATTTTTATAGCTGGAGAAACTAAAGCACATAGAGGTCTATTAACTTGCCTGAGGCCATGCTACTAGTGAACGGTGGCACTGGGACTTGACCCTAGTGGCCTGGCTCTGGAGTTTGGGCTCTTAGGTGACATGTACTGACTCCTATGAAGTCATGATGCCTAAGGGCCTGAGCCCTGTGCTCAGAACATCGTAAGCACACAGGAAATTTCAGTTATGAATATCACATTGGATTAAATTAATATCATGGTGGCACACGCCTGTAATCCCAGTAGTTGGGAGGCTGAGGCAGGAGGATCACATGTTCGAAGCCAGCCTCAGTGACTTAGTGAGGCTCTCAGAAACTCAGAGAGACCCTGTTTCAAAATAAAAAACAAAAAATAAGTAGGACTGGGGGTGTAGCTTGGAGGTAGAATGCCCCTGGGTTCAATACCCAGTACCACACACACACACACACACACACACACACAAATTAATATCATATTAATTTTTCCTTTTACACTTTGAAATATATTCCCTAACATTTAAGAGAAGAGTCACCACTGGCTCCATACTGTATTTTTTTCTCAAAAGTTGTTCCTTGCTCTGCTATGGGGGGGTGAGGGACACTGTTTATGCTGTTTGTCCAGTGTCCCGCACCCTTTATGTCCTTCCGGAGTTCAGGAATGGCGTTCACTTCCTGTTTCTGAGCAGAAAGACGTTTCCTTTACTTGGAGTCGCAGTGAATTTGCTCCTATAACCTCCTGATTGTTTTCATACTTATTCCACCATTTTGCAAAATTGGTTCTAATGCATGGGATCAGTTGTTAATAATTTCAGAGGGGCTATTATTATTCACTCTCAGTGTATTAAGAGACAATTTTATTGGTGCAAGACTCTACTGTGACCCATTTTTTTGGGGGCTGTTTTAAACAATGAAAGCACTTTATAATAAACTCTGTTTGGGACCTTGATAGGAATCTGTTGTGAGGAGTTTAAAAGAAACTATTATATTAAAGCAACCATTAGTCTATCATAACTTTGAAGATTAATTGAATATTTTTAATGTAAGCATCCTATCTAGATTAATTTAAAGGTAATTATTTTACTCCATATTCAAAGCATGGTCATGGCATGTAAATGAAATGTTGTTTTACAAAATTATTATCAGAGTTACTTGAACAACTTCAGAGAATTTGGAGAAGTGTTCAATCTTCTAGACTCCATCAGTAATTACTAAGAAACTGAATTTGAATAGAATTATCTCAGCACCTCCCTTTCTCATCTACCTAAAAGTATAAAAAACAAATAGGATCTGTAAAGATAAAATATGATCTGATTCATCCAGTCCTAATGTCATTACCAAGAAATAATTGAATCTGAGGAAGTTGATGTTACCCATGAGGGAGTAATCGCCCACTCTAAAATGGTACATGTACAGAAAAATGTAAAACTTTGATATTTACTGTGCAGGTTAATACTCATATAGCAGCATTTGTAAAATGCCTACATAATTATTACTGTAAGAAAAATGTATCCTTGCCTCTTCATAAATAAAATAATTATCTCATCAGCTTACAGTAAAATAGTCTCTACCTCATGAAGATTGTCCACTCTCTCCTACATCATAGAGCAGAATTAATTTTAGTTTCTCTTTTTATATACTTAGGCAGACCAGATTTTTTTTTCTGAAGAATTGCCTACTTTTCTCATCTGTGGTGATTTTTAAAAATTATCGTTCATGGTCTTATAATTACAAATTGTGATATTTAAGTGGATGAGAAAGTTTCTATTTCTATTTTCAGTTTCATTGCTGGTTTGTTAGAAAATCTCTGAGGAACTCAGTTTTATCCTTTTACCAAATGAAAAGGAGAGGGTCGCTCTTTCCCTTTTACAACATTCTCTATTCAGACCAAATGTAGCCTCATGGTCCATACTTATATCGCACTCTGCATTTTTAATTCTGTGGTATATATCAAAATTCTAAAAGGTTATTTTGTATTGATTTCTTTGTGTTTACCTATGAGCATAGGACATAGCTGTAGGAACCGTGCGTATCTTACTAGCAAAGTAAACCAAGTCAACGGGTAGCAACTTCCTAACTCAGGAAGAATAGTCACTCAAGGAATGGTTATTTAATAAATAATGATGACATTTTTGTAGCACTTGTTATAAGAATCTTCCATCCTAATGACAGTATTAATTACTTTTAACTTTTAAATGATTTAACATTTTATAATACATGTAATTAATTAATTAATTAATTAATTGGTACTGGGGATTGAACCCAGGGGCATTCTACCTCGAAGCTACACCCACCCCCAGCCTGATTTTATTTCTTATTTGGAAACAGGGTCTCACTAGGTTGCTGAGAGCCTCACAAAGTTGCAGAGGCTGGCTTTGAACCTGCGATCCTCTTGTATCAGCCTCCCAAGTACTGGGATTACAAGTGTGTGTCACCGTGACCAGCTATGTCATTATTTTAGAATAGTCTGATAGAGGATAGGACAGTGGGATTCCATATTCCCCCATTATTGACATCTTACATTAGTATGGTAGATGTGTTATAATTAATGAATCAATGTTGTAAGATAGACCAAACCAATATTGTTAAGATAGACAAACACCAAATAAATACATAAAATATGTAATTGGGCACTGGTGGTGTTAGGAAGAGAAGGAAAGGATAAAACAGAGAACAGGTGAGTCATAAGATTAGCTCAGTGAATAATATTGGCAGAGACCATAGCAGGTTGGAAGGTCCTGAGGCAGGAGGAGTGTGCCCACAGTGTTTGAGATATTGAAAGGAGTCTAACAAAACTAAAGTATACTGAGTGAAATAGAGCATCCTAGGGGAGGTTCAGTGGTTTTACCATCAGTATCTCTAATTCTTACAATAACCACAGTAGCTATCATTAAGCCTATTAAGACATCTAAAGCAAAAGATGGGTTAAGGGATATATTCAAAACATATGGTGTTGTAACTGAGATTTGAACCTAGGTTTGTCCAGTTCTAAGCCTCATACCAGCTCACAAAAGCTGAAAGATAAACACTCAGGAATTTCTCAAGCCAGTTACTAAAGCATTGTTAGTTTGAAATCAGCCACAGTGGAAGTAATTGCAAACAGTAGAAATTGGGGGCTTGGGGGTACTTTTTAGGAAAAAAAAATTAGTCCTAGATAACCAAGTATCCATTCCACCTTTATAATTCTCCAAATTAAAAATGTTTCCAATGTCAACTGACATCCCACTCTTGTAACTGAAATCTGCAGAGGCAGGAATTGCCCATGTGTAACCTAGATTCACCTTGTTGTGTAATCTGTTTGGTTCTCCATGCTATTGTCCTGATAATTCCCGGATGAATGATTCTTTTTTCTAAATTCAAGATTCTTTCAAACTTTTAAATATACTTTAGGCAAATTAGTGAGAGCAGGGAGCTAATGAGGTTGAGTTTGGGGTTCAGTCTCAGTATAGTCGTTTGCTTTCAGAGACCAGCCTTATACGAGTGATCTTGTCTGGTCAGGTGGCTGCAAATCTGTAGCTTTGAACACAAAGAAAGAACATGAAATTAGCTCTTAGCAAGTCAAGCATCACCACTGGAAAAAAATCTGCTGCAGGTTAGCAGCAATAGCTTTTTCCTACAGGTAATGCATCAATAGGATTTTATGGATATTTATAGTTTTAGCTGCCAGTTATCCATTTCCTCAATGTAGTTGAAGAACAAATATTTATACTCAGTTTATAATCAGTTTTTAAGTAAGAAGGATCAGTAAATTCAGATTCTTGCTTTGGCCCATCATTAGTTAGTTGTGTATGCATAAATGAATCATTTAAAATCTCCAGGCTTCTAATTTATCATTTGTAAAATGAGAGGGTTGGATGACATAATTACTAAGTTTCCTTCAAGGTCTGCGTATTATGATTTCATGATTATTCTAAGCAATTGAATCATAGACATTGATGTATGAATAAAGAGTGTTTTTCACCATTGCACTCTCTATGTGCCGACTATCACTAGGTTTCCAACTTCTTAGTGTTAAAACAACAAGGTCTGTTTTCTGTCTTCTTCCCATCACACATTGGCTACAGGTTGGCTGTAACTACCTTATTTGTTTTCTTCATTGCTAAAGATTGAGTGTTTGTGCCCTTCCCCACCAAATTTATACCTTGAACTACTAATCCCCAACATTAATGGTATTAGGAGGTGTAATGTACAGTATGAAATTTATGGTATAAAAATATGTACAGATGATTAAAGAAAAATTCTGGAGGAAGATATCTTAATAGTAATTGTCATGGAATCAGATTACAAGGGATAACAATATTTTTTAATATTGCTATGGGTTTTATATTTTTGATAAGTAGGCAAAGTATCTTTAATAATCTTAGCTTGAAATATTATTTATTTTAAAATAAATTTAGTATAAAAGTAATTTGGATGGCCTAACAATAATTTTGTGATAGCTTCTGCTAACAGAAGTAGCTGTCTATATACAAAAGTATTAAGTAAATATTTGTTGTTTTTAAGATGCTATTTATACTTACTAGAAAGCTATTAGTTTAAGCTGGGCGTGGTGGTGCATGCTTGTAATCCCTGTACTCGGGAGACTGAGACAGGAGGATCACAGGTTTGCGGCCAGCCTCAGCTACTTAGTGAGGCCCTCTGTAACTTAGTGAGACCCTGTTTCAAAATAAAGAATAAAAAACAGGGCTGTGGGTGTAGCTCAGAGGTAGAATGCCCCTGGGTTCAATCCCCAGTACCGCAAAAAAAAAGAAAAAGAAAGATATTAGTTTAAAAATATGTAAAACATGAGGAAGAATGTTTATTTAAATGGTAAACTGTGTTCCTTTGAGAAATTTTGCATAAATACTTTTTTCCTCATCTCCAGAATAGAAATGGTGGTTATTTTCAACTGCATTAGGGTATTGTAACAATTAAATAATAAGCTAGGCATGGTGGCACATGCCTGTAATCTCAGTACTTAGGAGGCTGAGACAGGAGGATCACAGGTTCAAGGCCAGCCTCAGCAATTAGTGAGGCCCTCAGCAACTTAGTGAGACCTTACTTCAGAATAAAAAAATAAAATAGGGCTGGAGGTGTAGCTCAGAGGTAGGTTTACCTCTGGGTTCAATCCCCAGGACCACACATACACACACACATAATATATGTGCAACACGCTATCAAGTCTTAACTTTAGATTGATAATTGAACTTAAGATTCATAGTAAGTGTCATCAAGTGACAAATTTACTTACTTATTCATAAGAAATTTATGAGACAAACATTAAAGTAAGCACAACAACAATCTAGCAGAGGTCTCATCCTTTCCAGGCACGACTTTGGAAGTCCCGGTTATTCTGCACACTGAATGTGTGTGGACACAAGGAACAAAGTCGGTTGGATGCAACTTCAGCCCAGGGAAGTCATCAGCTCTGAGGTTCCTTCAGTTTGTATATCAAGCCATATGCATGTAACCGATTAGCCATCTAATCAGGTTTATGTGATTAGCCCCATTTCTCCAGGGCAGCTCCAATTCATTAGTTTCCAATTACTCATTAAACAGCCTTGAATGAGTTACAAGTGCTTAATCTGTTATTGGGATTCTAATTATTGCATTGATACAGGTAAATTTCTTCATATTTCTCAAGTAATATTTTAAAATTTATGAAAAGTCAGGCTGGGGAGGACCCAAGATGGCAAAGGAATAAGAGCCCCTGAATAAGCCTGTCTCAAAATCATCTCAAAATCGCCTCGGGGGCTCAGAACTGAACAACATCGCACAGCCATAGAAGAACCAAAACCCAAAATCCAGTAACCTGAGTATGACTACACAGACACAGAGTCTACCAGCTACAGAATCCCCCAGAAAACTGCAATCCCGTGTCGGCAGGATCGGTAAGAAGCCATCTTCCCCCTGGACCCTATAGCCGGGGATAATAGTCCCTGGCGCCACCAACAAATCGGGAGGAGAAACTGGAGCAGAATACTGTGAGTGGTGTGTCCATCCCAGCAGCAGATTTTGAATACCCTTCAAAGGCTGCCTTAGCGGGGCTCCTGCCAGAGCTGTGCACCTCCCCCCTACTGTGCTGAAAGCCCACACGATCCCCAAAACCCACGAATTGGACTCCCATGCCAGCTAAGACCTAGGCAAACCCCAGCCCCCTCCCCGCCAGCCCTGCTGTCCTGTGCAACCCGGGTGGACCCCCGCTCCCCGCCCCAGCCAGGCTCACCTTCCAGCGCAACCCGGGCAGCTCTCTGCGCCCTGCCCTGGACTCCAACACCGCCACCAGAGACCTGGGCGGCCCTCTGCGCCCCACGTTGGATCCCGATGCCCTTTGACACTGCTACCCGAGACCCAGAGTCTGCACCTTTCTCACCTTCGCGGGAACCTCTGTGCCACGCTTCAGAGCCCTGATACCCTCCGGTGCCACCACCCGAGACCTGTGCGAACCTCCATGCTGCCTCAGAGTCAGGGAATGCTCCGGCGCCACCATCCAAGATCCAGGAGTCCACACACCTCCCTGGGGCCCATGTGGGATCCTCTGCTCCATGCCTTAGTGCCCGTGCACCCTCAGGCACCACCACCTGATACCCGGAGTCTGCACCCCCCTCGGACCTGTGTGAGATACTCAGTGCCACAAATCAGAGCCTGGGCAACCTCCAGCAACGCCCCCTGAGACCTGAAGGATGTGTGCATCCCTTGGGGCCCGGGCGACCCTCAGCACCTGAGCCTCGGAGACCGGGAATCTTCTGGCACTGTCACCCATGCCTAGGAGCCCACATCCAACAATGTGCCTCGAAGTGTGCCTCACATGCCAACACCCGAGCTCCGACATGCGTGCACCCCACACACACACACGCCGCGCCCCAGTAAACCAGACGGGAGGGAACCACAGCCTGTAGCATACTGACCCAGTTGGGTCTACAGGGACCATCAAGAGGTCTTGTACATAGAAAGGAAGATGATGCGGAGGCAACAGAAGCACAAAATTGAAAGCACCGAAAATACGAGAATGAGGAACAGTGAGGAAACAAAAAACACTCAATGCATCAACAAGTGAGATTACAGATACTGACCTACAGGAAATGCAAGACAGAGAATTTTGACCTTCAGAATGACGAAAGGCCTCAAAGAAAGTGTAGAGGAGATGAAGGAGGAAATTGAGGCTCTAAGAAAGAATTAGAAAGAAACACTGAACAAAATGAAGTAGTCAATAAAGGAATTAAAAACTGCAATAGAAACCAACTCTAGTAGGCTCAACCACATAGAAAACAGGGTGTCACTACTGGAAGACAGTTTATTCAAAACTGAAAACACAGTCAATGATATACAGAGGATATTACAACAACACACCCTGGCCATCCAAGAAATACAGGAAAATACAATACGTCCTAATCTAAGGATAAAAGGCATCGAAGAAGGTTTCATTTGTAGAAACCTCTTCAAAGTAATAATCTCAGAGAATTTTCCGAACGTAGAGAAGGACTTGGACATTCACATACAGGAGACATATAGAACACCATTAAGACAGGACCAAAGAAGGACCTCCACACGCCATGTAATAATTAAAATGTCTAACTTAGAGGCCAAAGAAAAATTCCTAAAAGCAGCAAGAACAAAAAAAAAAAAATGGGTGACATACAGGGGCAAAACAATAATAATCACTCCAGACTTCTCAACCCAAGTCAGGAATGCCAGGAGGGATTGGTATGAAGTACTACGGACCCTGGAAGAAAACAACTTCCAACCAAGACTGATATATCCAGCAAAGCTATCATTTAAAATTGATGGAGAAATAAAAATATTCCATGATAAACAAACACTTAAAAAATTCATGAGAACCAAGCCAATACTGGAGAAAATCCTAAAAGAAATAAACCACAAAGAAGAAAAAACAAGCAATTTTCAGAACCACAGGAGAGGTGAACTCCACCAGGTAGGCAACTAAACAAGAAGATTTGTCACTACAGCAAACAGAAAATAGAACTCAAAATGACAGGAAACAAAAATCATATCTCAAAAATAACATTGAAGTCAAAGGACTCAGCTCCCCAATTAAAAGGCATAGACTGGCAATGTGGATTAAAAAGAATAACCCAGCTATATGCTGCTTACAACAAACTCACCTTCTAGCCAAAGATACAACAAACTCACCTTCTAGCCAAAGATACTCATACACTAAAGGTAAAAGGATGGAAAAAGATATACCATGCAAACGGAGATCAAGAACAAGCAGGGGTAGCAACTCTTATATCTGACAAAACAGACTTTATGCTAAAACACATCAGAAGAGACAAAGTGGGTCACTTCTTACTAATAAAAGGAACAATCCAACAAGAAGATATAAAAATAGTAAACATTTATGCCCCAAATGTGGGTGCACCCACATTCATAAAACAAAGCCTTTTTTTAACTTTTTATGTTCATTTATTGGTGCATTGTAAATTGTAATTATACATTTTAATATATGTCAGGGTATGAACATCATACATGCACACATTGCTCATTTAGCCCTCCCTCCAATCCCACCCTATTCCCTCCCCCTTCCCTCCCTTT